>JAWQEG010000238.1:147500-302500 GCA_033782935.1 Petrolisthes cinctipes | reverse complement strand
TTTCACCCACCCCAACCCACCTTACCCCACCTCACATTACCAGGCTGTTTACTCACCCTGCCTTCTGTGACGTTGGCTGGCTGCCTAGTTCCCGTTACAGCAACACGGACATGCAGTACTGTCTCTATACAGTAATCACGCCCAATACAACAGTCCTGCAAGACCTTCGTAGCCTACATGCTGGGCCCACTCTTATACCATCTCTTATACCCACTCTTATACACACTCTTATACCCACTCTTATACACACTCTTATACACACTCTTATACACACTCTTATACCTACTCTTATATCATCTCTTATATCGACTCTTATACCCACTCTTATACACACTCTTATACACACTCTTAAACACACTCTTATACCATCTCTTATACACACTCTTATACACACTCTTATACACACTCTTATACCATTTCTTATACCATCTCTTATACACACTCTTATACACACTCTTATACACACTCTTATACACACTCTTATACACACTCTTATACCATTTCTTATACCATCTCTTATACACACTCTTATACCCACTCTTATACACACTCTTATCTCTTCCCTCGTGCTACTGGGATTTAAAGGTTTAAAGTTGTTTTTTCCCTTTTCAGTTCTTACAAGAGTAGAATTTGTATTACAGGATTGTTTTACTGATTACATTACCATAATAATTCACCCTACAATAAACAAAAAGACGAAATAGAAACACAAAGGTGGAGATATACTTACTAGGGACGTTTGGTTACTATATACATAATAATATATTTATCAATAAGATTAATGTAAATTTATGTAAATTTTAACTGAATTTAAGACGCTTGCTATTTGTTTGTATTCGTTATTTAATTAATATGATTTTCGAATGTATTTGTTTATCAATTCCATTTGCGTTACTCAAAAATGAAGAAGTCTATTGGTTACCTGGCTATTGGTTACCTGGCTATGGTTACCTGGCTACTGGTTACTTGTAAGACTCAGTGAACCTGGTCAGGGTTACATCAACTGCACATTATTATTTTGACGTCAACAAAATGATGCTGAACTAAATAGCTGTTGGTTACTGTAATGTTGATTCCTAAGATGCATTCAAATGGCTCACTTTCTTTACTTTATGAAGGACTTTTGATCATGACTGCACATATGACATACATAACATTTCTGATATGCGTATTTTGAAAGTCAAAGTCAAAAGAAGTAGATATGGTACACACACATACACAGCAGATAAATAATACCCAGGACTACACACACACACACACACACCAGCAGCAGCTCACACATACATTCCAGTACTAATGACACACACACACACACACACACACACACACACACACACACACACACACTTCTTAACATTTACTCAACCACTTCGTCGAGGTCAAAAAATGTGCAGCTTATATAACCCTGACCAGGTTTAGTCTTCCAGGTAACTAACTAATAGACTTCCTGATTCTCGGGTGAGGGAAAAGAGACTAAAAATCTACTACATTATAAAATAGTATAAATTAATGCATATAGTAATAAGTAAACAACATAAATTATATATCCCTTAGTTTTACAAGGTGTAGGACCCCTGACAGGTAAGGGATGTAGCTCCGAGGCTATTAATTATTTTAAGGGAGTCTAATTATACTTTTGGTACATTGGAGAGCTACTGATTCCTCCTTGATTAATATACAATGAAACAGGGCCAGATTATCAAAAATTTATGGTGTCCTGTTGCTTGGAATAGTTTGGAGGAATCAGTTGCTCCAAATATGCCAACACTACAACACCCTCACTATCTCCTCCTCTATCTCCTCTTCTATCTCTATCTCCTCCTCTTCTATCTCTATTTCTATCTCCTCTATCTCTATATTCTCTATCTCCTCTTCTATCTCTATCTCCTCCTCTTCTATCTCTATTTCTATCTCCTCTATCTCTATATTCTCTATCTCCTCTTCTATCTCTATCTCTACCTCTATCTCTATCTTTATCTCTATCTCAATCTCCTCCTCCTCTTCCTCCTCCTCTATCTCTATCTCCTCCTTTTGTGGGGTCATTTGTCAGAGATAGAAGTCCCCAACCATCACTCGCATATATTATTTTTATTATTATATGTACAGTATACGAGTACATAATTATTATTATATCCACGCATGCCGAGTTAAGCCTCTGCTCTTTTTCTCACACTAACACTCACTTCCTCTTGCTTATGGTACTCTTTCTAAATCCCCAATCTTCTTTCCCTCTTTTTCTCCCACTAAAACTCACTTCCTCTTGTTTATTCTTTCTAAATCCCCAATCTTCTTTCCCTCTATTTCTCTCACTAAAAATAACTTCTTCTTGCTTACTCTATTTAAATTCCCAATCTTCTTTTCCTCTTTTTCTCCCAACAAAATTCACTTCCTCTTGCTTACTCTTTCTAAATCCCCACCATCTTCTTGCCCCAACCTTTCCTACTTTATTTCTAGCTATATATACCAAACTACCCTTTATATAGCACAGTGAATTATTAGTAGTACTGTAAACCACAAGTACAGTCGCAGCAAATAATCCTTGACCAGACTTCCCCTTATAACACCCTGTTCTAGGACTATGTGCCGCGACTGTACAATGGTCCTACGTACGGTACTATTATAAGAATGAAAAAGAGGAAAACCGCGCTAAGCCTTGACATTTCAGTAACACCAGGAAAGAAGAAATAAAGAGGAAATAAAGAGGAGGGACAACATGAACGAAGACACAAATATACTCTAGTAGAAGGAAAAATAATTGTCAAACCGATAAACACAGAGAACGTTATCATGAAGGGCGAACTAAAGTAAACATATTCACACACTTTTTTTTTTACTTACTCTATTTAATTTTCCACCATGTATCAAATAACTGCATAGCCTTTAGCGGCAATTAACGTTCCCCAGGTACTTGTGCTAAAGGTAAATAAAGAACTTATAGAAAAGAAAATAAGCACTTCTACCTAGAGATCTGGGTTGTGTTTCGTATTCCACACAGAGACAGATAAATAGATGCATGGACTTAATAAGGACCCTGTGATCGTGTATGAAAATTGGAGGTTTCTGATTCCTCCTGACCATGCCACGAAACAAGCTCCTTTCATATAGGTGTTGTTGTTTTGTGGCAATATTTGAAGGACTCACTAACCTCCAATTTTCTGACTACATCACAGGGTCCCTTTATTAACAAACAAGGGCCGTGGAAACAATATCTATCGATCTTTACCCCAAGTTATTTTATACACACATAATATTCCTTTTAAAACATCAACATTAGTTCTACACACACATATCATTCTAAACACACATAATATTCCTCTTCAAATCATCAACATAGTTCTACACACCAATAATAATCTTATCTTTTCTTTTTCCAGATTTCCTTTTTGCTCGGCCTCGTCTTGTTCCCCGGTGATGGCTTCAATGATCGCTTGATGCGCCTGGGACTGTTTCTGAGTGGGTGTTGTCCAGGGGGCGGTGCTTCCAACATGTGGACTGTGATGCTGGGGGGATCACTGGACCTCTCTATCATGATGACCTCTGTCTCTACTATTATCGCTTTTGGTAGGAATCATAATTATACATGTGGATTTGGATGGTACAAAAACTATTAGGTATTACCGTTAAACTTTATACGGGTTTATCTTTTATACTGGGATGAATACTTTTGTTCTGTGGCCATGAAGAAGATAGGAAGTCACCAAAAGATGTGTGACTTCTCTAGCTATATAGAGAGGGGAATTGGGGACGGTCTCAAGTGCTTTGGTGAATGAGAGGAAGTTACTTTATTAGAGGAACAGAGTCGGGGCTTACTGAACCCAACAGGCGTGGGTAGACAGCAATTGTGTGTTGGCATTGTTAATAGATACACTCTTTAAGGTGGTAATTCTTTTTTGGTAGTTACATTGGAATACCTTGATTCCTCCAAAGTAAGCCAGGAAACAGGACCAGAATATCAAAAAAACAATGACGTCCTGTTGCTTGGAATAACTTGGAGGAATCAATTAGTCCATATTTACCAACACAGTATTCTAGCAGTAACCCCTTGAATAAAAATAAGGTAAGATTTTCCTAGATAGACAAAATGTCCAGATAATTTGGTGCTGGTAGAAAAGGAGACAAGACTTTTGGTGACAACACTCTACTCCCTCCCTCCCTCCCTCAGCTTCTGTGCCGCTGTGGGTGCTGTTGGTGGGTCCTTATATCATCGCCGACGCTACCTTCGTCATCCCCTTCATGGATATTACCGTCACCGTGGTCTCTCTCCTCATTCCCTGTGGACTCGGAGTCGCTCTACAAATTTTTTACCCCAAGTGAGTTCGCCTCTATGATATAATACTCGTAATGGCAAAACTTTCAACCCCTGATCTGCTCCCCTATACATTATGACCTTTTCCTTCTACAGAAATTTAGACACACACACACACAAACACACATAAAAACACACACAAACAAACACACAACACACACAAACAAACACACAACATACACACACACACACACACACTCACTTCTCTCCTTATGCGATTTTTCAAACCTCCCTGATAGGTCAAAGGAAATTATTGAACAGAGGATAATTTTAACCTAGGATAATTTTAACCTAGAATAAGATTTTAAAATGAAAAAAAGAAGACTGTGCTGGCCCTGAAAGACTTTGTATCACAAGGGAAAAGGGGATAGGGGAAAGAAAGGACCCTTCCACACTATCTGGCAGTACCCGGCGGGCAAACGTTATCATCAAAACCAGTTGTAATTTACGCGTTTGGTAGGTGGGTGTCGGGCATGATAGTGTGGAGCCTGTCAGAGTCTGCTCCATGTGGTAACACTGCTAAATAAACTATCTATCTATCTATCTATCTATCGAAGGAATCTCAAGCAACAAGAAGTAAAAAAAAAAAAAAGTTAATTAAGGAGGGACCGTCGTAGAGAGAAAACAGAATGGCTCGGGTCAGAAGGAGCATCAAAACCTTTAAATTGTTACCCTCATCTTTGCAGGCAGTATTCCTTTACTGGGTGTAGAATTGTGCAACCCCAATATACAATTTTCAATCACAGTTTTCCTGACGCTAATAATGTCGTCTGTAGTTGATTAGAGGGATAACTTTTGTCTTTCCTTTTTGTGGTCTTCCCCAGATGTATAAAGTACTGCAAGTTGGTGGTGGCTCCCATCTCTGGTGCCAGTATACTCATCACCTTCACGTTTGGATTATACGCTTACCAGTTCATCTTCACGCTTTTCACTTGGAGGGTAAGCTTAGTGTAATTTATTATGATGAAAACATTTAGAGTAATATCATGCACACATACCATACTACACGATTTTGAGCTATGTATACCCTTTATAATATACAAGAGGTCCTCGATGTAAAAACAAACATATTTAAGACTTCTCGTTTAACACAGACCCATTACATCACCAACGTCAAATACAATAATGCATTGGATAGCCAAGTTAATTACATCTCTCTTTCAACCAATAGATGCTGGAATAATAATAATAATAATAATAATAATAATAATAATAATAATAATAATAATAATAATAATAATAATAATAATAATAATAATAATAATAATAATAATAATAATAATAATAATAATAATAATAATAATGATGATGATGCTCTCACTACACCCAAGTTAATTAAAGCTCTTCCTTCCTTCAGATGTTAGTATCAGGAATTTGTCTTCCCACTATCGGCTACCTGGCTGGAATGTCCCTCTCCTTCCTTTTCCGTATGCCCGTGGACAAAGTCATTGCTATCAGCGTGGAAACGGGAGTACAGAACTACACCATCGCTATCATCATTCTCAACATGACACTCGCATCGCCTGCTGGGGAGTTGGCGTGTGGTGAGTATATTTTGAGCTGTGGTGTGTGTGTGTGTGTGTGTGTGTGTGTGTGTGTGATGACAAACATGACCTTAATTACATGGGGACGGAATTTTGGAGATTGGACCCTAATTAAATGAAGTGAAAGGCAGGAGCGAAGTTAGTCTGTCACTCCTGATAAATACTTCAAACAGCCTTCAACTGTTGGCAAAATAGATGCCTTCAAACTATAGTACAAACCAAATCCCAGACTCGTAAACTGAGGTGTACTGTATAGCTTACCAGGCTGATTCCTGTCATAGTTTAAGGACCCCCGTGATGTAGTCAGAAAATTGGAGGTGAGAGAGTCCTTCAAACACTACCACGAAACACAACCTACATTAAAGGAGCTTGTTTTGTGGCATAGTCAGGAGAAATCAGAAGCAACCTGGTCTCATAAACGATCACAGGGTTCCTTAAAAGAATCAATGTCCCTCCAGTCCATTCACATCAACAAACGACCTCATACCACTCACTCTCTCCCTGAACAGCCATGCCGGGAGCTTCTGTCATATTCACTCCTTTGCCTCTGTTGTTACTCGTGGCGGCAAGGAAGGTGTACGACAGAGTCAAGGCGGGATCACTCAACATCAGCACGCCGTCTCATCTCAAGGTACTGTATGTATGTAGTATATAACTAACTCTATCGCTTCTTTACGATGAATGAACACGTAAAGGGTGACTCAAGCAGATATCTAACCCAGTGTTTTTCTACTGTACTTTTGCGACAATTTTTTTTTCTGTATGTGTATTGTACGGTTGGCCATAGGAATTCTTACACAGGCTATATGGAAAAAGAGGTCATTATTCTGGAAGTACTGCAGTGAATGGCCTACCCAGTGACTCGGTGATTGCAAAACAACAAACCTAACAAAATTATTGTATTGTAGTTAAGTAGTCTTACATATTCAAGAAAAAAACTGCGTGTGTACGAATTCTTGTGGCCAAATATTACCACTTCCGCTATTTTCGATCTCAACTTTCAACCAGTCTCAAACATACATCACTACTTTCTGTCTCCCCCATCACAGGATATGGCAAACGGCAACACCAACACTACCACCACTATGGACCAGAAGAAGGCTGAGAAGAACGGCAAGCAACAGCAACAGGCCTTACCACCAACCACTGCTGAAGGAGGAATCGACAACCCCGGTGCTGACCTCAGGGACACCGTTTGACCTGCCAGTTATGGGGAGTAACCTATTATGGGAAATCCGGAGGCTACTATTTCCTCCAAACTATGCCAGGAAACAGACCCCCTGCATATATACAGGGGATGTGTTTTATAGCTGAGTTTGGAGGCCTACATTGACTCCAAATTGACCACAAAAGGTTACTTCCTTAATTAACTCTTGATAACCTGGCCCTGAATGGGTAGTTATGACCGTCAAACATTGTGTATATAAACATTAGATACATTTAAGCAAGATACGTCTATACTCACTTGAGGGTAAACACGTGACGACGTTATTAATGACGTTCTTGGCACTAGAGTTTATATGTGTCAAACATTTCACATAATGTATATCACAGATGTATATTCACACAAGACATCTACACTTTAAGGAAACTATGGAATGAGTGGCTCACCAGTTTGCCCCAAAACAGCTTATGTTCGTCAATATGTACTTAGGAATTACGATATATAATCACAAATAAAATGTATAGTAATAACGGGTGCGGAGAAAAAATAATATAATAACAATTTTGATAATAAAAATAATAACAATTAAAACAATAACACTAAATATAATAAGGTAATGTAAGTGATAATTAAACACATTTCATAATACCTGTATTGTGATTTCAACAAAATTTCCAATAACAAACACTGTTCACACCAATGAAAGATTTATAGTGGAGAAAATAATCATTATACACAGCTTTGAAAACGCCAGATAAAAACTTCAGATCACAAGCATAAACTCTATGTATGTATAATTATATATCTTATACTTAAGGGACCCCGTGATGTAGAGAAAATTGGAGGTTAGTGTGTCCTTCAAATATTGCCACGAAACATCATCTATTTTGAAGGAGCTTGTTTCATGGCAGAATCAGGAGGAATCAGAAGCCACCAAGTCTCCTACACGATCACATGGTCCTTAAGAGAAGCACTGTGGGTGAATTGAAGGTATATTGATTCCTCCAGACTATCCTACGAAACTAATCCCTTACTCTTCTCGTATACCAAAAGAGATAATGGTCTGTTTCCAGGCACAGTGTGGAGGAAACAGTAGCCCACCAATTCAACCGACGACACAAGCACTATAATATGAAAGTGTGAGTTCGAAGCATAAAACGATACAAATGAAATTGCTGAATATACTGTATATATGTACTAAATTATTATTATTATGGAAAATGGGAAAAGTCAAACTAGGCTCTGAAATTACTGATGACGAGGAAATAATTATATTGGCTTAAGGAGGAAAATCTCTTGTTAGTTATTAGAATGGTTACTACTTCCTCCAAACTGCCCTACGAAACTAATGATCACCTTCATATGCAAATTTGAGGCTGCCTGTTCCTTGGAATTATTTGGAGGAATCAGTAGCCCACTAATTCCGCCAAAAGATAATTGATTATTAGCAACAACAACAAAATGCAAAACGAGACAATTAAAACGCTAAGATTTCAGAAAAATTGTTCCATGTACGACTCTTCAACAAAGAAAAAAAAAAATTATACTAATAATATCAAAATCATAAAACCTGTACACTACAATGCATTGAAAAAACAACAACAACAACACAATATTCCATTTAACGACTGTTGCATAGATACGAATATTACGAAAAATGCACTGGGATACAAAAAGATAGATTCAGCAAAGTATAGAGTTGGTTGACACGATTACAACTGTAGTATTCGGTAGTTCTTCACTCAGTGTGTGTGTGTGTGTGTGTGTGTGTGTTTTGATGATGACATGTAACTTGGTTAGGAGTGTGTGTATATATATATATGTGTGTGTGTGTGTGCCTTGAAACTTAGTTAGAAATAGATATATATATATAAATATAAGCAATACGAATACTTGTTCGATATAGAAAACCCTTTATGGAGCGAATGACACGAATCATCTCCCTAAAAGTTCAACATGTGTGACTCAACGAGAACAAGACACAGGAAAGCATCAACAAAGTGGCCACGTCCGGCAAACAACATAATTATTCCCCTCGCGAGCATCACCGCTAAACGTCCACCATGATCAACGCGAGATGATGATGTTCTTCGTATAAAATGAGAGAGAGAAAAAAAACGAAATAACTGATCACAATGTACAAAATAAACGCTGGAGTTGAGAAAAAGCTATATACTTCAGAAGGTTGTGTGAGCCATTAGTCTGACGGGGAGGGATACGGATTGGTTGACGTGTCCCTAACAGACAGACAGACAGGCACTTCAGAAGGTGACTTGTGCCATGAGTCTAGTCCCTGGAATAGCCTGACGGAGGGACACAGTAGCCTCAGTCCTTGCCACGTGCCACATTTCCTTATCAGTGGGCGCTGAGGACAAGAGGGACGTTACTGCCGCCTGTCTGTCCTCCAGCTGAGTAGCGATGGTGGCCAGGGGTGAGACGGAGGGGGAGGCGCTGAAGAAGAGCATGTTTCGTCCCAGCGTCAGTCCAGACTCCCACACACACCCGTCCAGAGAGTACAGCGTGGCCTGACCTGACGCTGCATTACCTGTATAGACAACAAGTTAACACATTGTATATATTTCCAGTACGAGATGTAAAGCCACCAAATAATTATAATCCCATTTCACGATTTATTAGGTATGTTTTTTGGCTGAGTAGATTATTACTACGTTCGATTCTTCTATTAAGTGGTACATTGTTAGATAAATTTGTTGGGTAATGTTACAGGGTATGTCACGGATCACAGTCTATCAAATGATCGAGAGCTTATGTTTAGCACAACACATACTGTACCCTAGAATACCAGTAATATCTAAAATCTTCAAGAACAGGAAACTTTACCGTATCACCTGATATAAGCTGGGACTATAGAGCCTCTCTTGTCGGTCACCTAAACCAGGCACAGGTACACCTAGGAAAACAAACTCCCACCCGAAAGAACTAAAGTCTCCACTAGTAGGCAGCACTCACCTAGGAGGATATGGGTGCTGCTCCCCTTGATCACCCGGACCTGGAGGGCGTCAGGAGCGGCGGCAGGGACGGGGGGCATCTGGTGTGAGTGTGAGGTCAGGCTGAGGGTGATGCCACGTTCCTTAGCCAACAAGGGGGCGTTCACCATGTTGGTCCCATTGGGTGTTATTCCTCTCAGCATCCCGACGAGCACCGCGGGACCCACCAGTTCCTTCATCTTGTCCATCTCATCACCTGTAATGTGTCACAGACTTGATTATCATCTTGTAATATGAGGGAACTATACTATACATATAGTAGAATGTAAAAAGTGAAAGAGTTAAATATATTGTATTATGAGGGAACTATACTATATAATTATGTATACAGTATATACAAGTCATATTACTTAAAGGGAATCGAGTATTCACGAGTGCTCAATTATACAACAGAAGCTCTTTTCTCTTTACTATTGTCTGCGACTCCTGCCTGGACTTAATTAACTATATTTACCATAGAGGTCAAGGCAGACCTTGATGGGCGTAGTGTTGTCATTATTCAACTGTGAGAGATGTTTAGCCAGGCAGCCCAGTGCCTGTGCCAACTCAATCCAAGGTTTCAAGGATTCGTTAGTAGCGTTGGTGAGGGCTGGAGCATTGACCACACCCACCAGCGGCTTCCCCTTCACCATGTCTGCGAGCTGAGTGGCCATCTCACAAGCCACACGATGCTGGGCCTCCACAGTGTTGGCCCCGAGGTGAGGTGTGCAAATTACCTAAAGAAGGGAGGTTCATGTAGTATAATTTCCTGGAGAAGGAAGACCAACCATATTACTTTTTGGAGGAAAATTGATGAAGTATGAACGAGGTTATGATTATGAAAACTACCTGAAGGACAGAGTCGAGATAATAGCTTACCGGTATATATTTTATCTAACAGATGGAAGCAAAATCTTTGAGAATTACCTTAGAAAGAGACAGTTAATATTCTTAAATTTATTAATATAACGTCATCATCAGTTAGCTACTACTGCATACAAATCCACTAAGAGCCTTCAATACACTATACCTTTGGGTGTGAGCAGAGAGCGAGGTCTGTGGGCGGCTCCTCCACAAACACGTCCAAGGCGGCACCACCACACTGGCCAGACTTGAGGGCCCTCAGGAGTGCTGCCTCGTCCACGATCCCGCCCCTGGCCACGTTCACGATCTTGACGCCCTTCCTGTAGGTCAACACAACAATTAGACAAACCCTTCCATAGCAGAGGTTTAGTTCGTCATGTTTTAAATCATCTAAATCTTAGTCCAATAGTTGGTAGCTTTTAGTTGGTAGTCTTTGGACTTTAAGGGGACCTACCAAGTGCTAGGCCATAATTATACAACATCTGGTTACAAGATGAGGCGTACATGTATGTAAGACGAGTGTTGCAAGTTCAAAGATATAGAAGAACAATTCACTTTATCCATATCCGAATAATGTGGATACATTAACCTCTTGAAGGAAGGAAGGAAGGTCGTAAGTTCTAGGGAGAATAAAGAGGGCAGTAGGTTATTACATTATTTTTCAGCTTGAGATACAGAACGAGTTATTGGTAGCTGTGAAAACCTACTTGCAACTGGCCAAGACGGTGTCATTAATAAGGTTCCTGGTGTGGGGCAACAAGGGCGTGTGTACCGTGATGTAGTCCGCCCTGGGCCACACCTCCTTCAGGGGCAGTGACTCCACCCCCCACTCCGCCGCCGCCTCCTTCGGGATGATGGGGTCGTAGCCAATGGTGGTCATACCAAAGGCTTGCATCCTCTTGGCAACCTGTTAATGAAGATACACAACAGGTCAACTCTGGAATACTAATACTAATACCAATACCAATACTAATACTACCAATAGTAATACCTTCATTCATCTTCTTCCCTTTCTATCACTTATTACACAACAGGTTAACTCTGGAATACTAATACTAATAATACCAATACTAATACAGTCATTCATCTTCTTCCCTTTCTATCACTTTTTTATTCTCCTTCCAATGCAATGTGTCTTCCTAGGCATCTCAAACGAAATTAATTGGACATGACTTTGGACCTTACCATCAATATCATTTAACGTGTGTGGACATTAAATGAACATACTGCCTTTTGCCCTCACCACATTCAAGATAGTAAAGTAGTAATCACCTTCCTCATCATAAATAAAATAATCTCCACCTTCCCCAATATAGTAAAATACAGTAAATACAGTAAATACAGTAAAATACAATAAAATACAAATACAGTTAAATACAAATACAGTAAAATACAAATACAGTAAAATACAAATATAGTAAAACACAGTAAAAATAATCCCCACTATCCTCAATAAAAAAAAAAAAAATGATATCCTGTATACTCACTCACCTCTCGTCCAATCCTGCCCAGACCCACTATTGCGAGGGTCTTGCCATGCAGTTCAGATCCCAGGTAGGTCTTACGGTCCCAGGTGCCTGCTTTGAGGGCCGCACTGGCCTGGGGGATGTGTCGAGCCATGGAACACATCATGGCGCAGGTGTGTTCCGCTGCTGACAGTGTGTTGCCGCCTGGGGTGCTGTAGGGGAAGGAGGGGGAGTGAGGGGGAGTAAGGGGAAGGGGGAGTAAGGGGAAGGTGGAGTAAGGGGAAGGTGGAGTAAGGGGAAGGTGGAGTAAGGGGAAGGGGGAGTAAGGAGAAGGGGGAGTAAGGAGAAGGGGGAGTAAGGGGAAGGGGGAGTAAGGGGAAGGGGGAGTAAGGGGAAGGGGGATGGGGAATAATTTGGGTGAGTGCAATATTAAGGTTGGGGTAATTATCAGAAGAAGGGGGAGGGGGATATAAGTTGGGTGAATGCAATATTAAGGTTTGGGTAAATATCTGGGGTGCTGGGTGGGGGATAATTTGGGTGAATGCAATATTTGGGTAAATATTTGGGGTGATGTGGGATAGGGTTAATATCTAGGGTGCTGGGGGAAGGGGGAATATCTTGGGTGAAATATATTGGGTAAATGCAAAATTAAGGTAAATATCTGGTGTGTTGTAGGGGAAGAACTTGGGTAAACACAAATAGGGTAAATATTGAAACTTTGTTCACGATATATAATGCTGTAATATCCTACTCACCTATGTACCTAATTCACTCCAATTATTAACTATTAATGACATAATTTTTATTCTGTCACTAACTAATTATTTAACAACTTATCGGACAAACTGATAACGAAACAAATAATATACTACACTTCTCTTTAGAAAAAAAGTATATAAAGTCCACCTTAAAAAGAAAAAAAAAATTATCCAACTACTTGACGGACAAACCAAGAAAACTAAGCAAATTATAAACATTACGTTACTAACTAAAAATCTACCTCACTCAAACAACCATACAAACAATAATAATCTATAGTTAAGGTGGCAATTCTTTTTTCGTACATTGGAGTGCCTTGATTCCTCCAAAGTATGCTGGGAAACAGGACTACATGAACAAAAATAATGGTGTTCTGTTGCTTGGAATAGATTGGAGGATTCAGTTGCTCCAGACTTACCAACACAAAATTTCCCCCTCAATTAAGGACCCTGTGATCGTGTATGAAAATTAGAGGCTACTGATTCCTCCAGACCATGCCACGAAACAAGCCCCTTCCATATAGGTGGTGTTTCGTGGCAATATTTGATGAACTCATTTACCTCCAATTTTCTGACTACATCACAGGGTCCTTAATTAATAAGAGATCGGCCAACTCAAGTGAAGGTGTCTGTCTGTCTGTCTGTCTGTCTGTCTGGTGATAAGGTTTGACAAGCATAGATAAAGACACCCATTCATTCATTCGTCTCTGATAAAGTAAGACCATTCTTTAGGGAAGTAATATTATGCTGTGGGAAAAAAAATAAAAATAAAAATTGGAGGGCTACTGATTTCTCCAGACTATGCCTATGCCAGGAAACACAATCCCTCACTGAGTATGAAGGCAGTGGGATGCATTTTATATCAGTGTGTTGGGGCCTAAGCCGGCTCAAATCTGCCCACAACTGGATAATACTGCCCTAAACTGACCCTGATACCCTGTAAAGTAATGATCATGAACAAGAGGACAATAAATGAACGACGATTTATTCTTGCATTCAGAGTTGTCATGCAAAAAGAAAAAAAAAATATGATCATAATAAAATGTTGTAAGATGACGATGGTGGGTGCGATGTTGCAAGGAAGGTCTATGAACTTACTTGGGTTAACAGATGATGTGTAAAACTGGAATCTGTTGCTGAGGAGAAACTGTGTGTGTGTGTGTGAGAGAGAGAGAGAGAGAGAGAGAGAGAGAGAGAGAGAGAGAGAGAGAGAGAGAGAGAGAGAGAGAGAGAGAATGTATATTAATTAAGTATGTGCCTGTGTATGAGAGAGAGAGAGAGAGAGAGAGAGAGAGAGAGAGAGAGAGAGAGAGAGAGAGAGAGAGAGAGAGAGAATGTATATTAATTAAGTATGTGCCTGTGTATGAGAGAGAGAGAGAGAGAGAGAGAGAGAGAGAGAGAGAGAGAATGTATATCTATTAAGTATGTAAATGTGCCTTGTTGTATGTGTGTGTGTGTGTGTGTGCTTGCAAGTGTATGACTGTACAGTATGTGTGTGTATCTTATGCCAGACACCTCATCATACATTACAGAGGTTGTGTGTGGGTCAACTTACTGTATATACTTGTGTTGGTAGCCTAGCCAGCAACACCACAACCAATCACCACCACTGTTGCACGTGATATCCTCCCCCTCCCCCAACACCCTTTCTCTCTCTCTCTCTCTCTCTCTCTCTCTCTCTCTCTCTCTCTCTCTCTCTCTCTCTCTTTTCTGGCTCCCCCCTCATCCCACATCCTTCTCTCCATGTTTCTCTTCCTCAGCCTATGCTCTCTTTTTATTCCTCCTCTTCCTCCTCTCTCTCTCTCTCTCTCTCTCTCTCCCTATCTCTCTCTCTCTCTCTCTCTCTCTCTCTCTCTCTCTCTCTCCTGTACCCAAACCTGCCCATCATCTGCCCTCTTCCCCCCAATACCTAACCTAAACCGGTCCAGTCTCTCTCTCTCTCTCTCTCTCTCTCTCTCCACTACCACCTTGGCTAGACTTCTAAATCATCTTACTCTCCCTCCCTCCCACCCTCTCTCCCATTCCTAGACCAGCCCTCCCATCCTCCCTCTCTCCCCACCTAGACAATCCCTTCCTCCGTCCCTTCCTCCTCAACTCATCCCTCCTTTCTACCCGGCACATCACCACTTTCTTCATTATTATCACCATCTTCTTTTATTCTTCCCTCCTTCTGTTCCCCTTCTCGTCTACACTATTTCATCTTTCTCTTTATTTCTATTTTGATCCTTGCTATCTCCTTTATATATCTACTCTACCTAATGATTTATCTAACTATCTAAACCTCTACTCTACTCTCTCTCTCTCTCTCTCTCTCTCTCTCTCTCTCTCTCTCTCTCCTATCTACCATTTCCTTACCCACTTTCTTTTTACTCCCACTACCCTCCCTTCGTTCCCTCTTCATATTCCTCCACATTACACCCTTGCCTTTCCTTGCCTTGTCCTACCTTACCCCTACCCTTCCTTTCCCTATCCTACCCTACATACGTGCCCAGCGGCCTTCACACACACACACACACACACACACACACACACACACACATGTAGTCATCAGTGTTCTAGGCAACTAACATTCGACAACAACAAAGAACACAATCTCAATCGGTATGGTCGGTTTCTAAAAAAAATATTCGTATTCCTTTCTATATTACCCCGCCTCTCTCATTATATATTTCTTGGCTGTTTCGCTATGGTAATTGTAAAGGAAAAACCAAGTCGAATTAACTAAAACAAGCTTTACACAGCTACGCATTCACAGCTATATACTCATGATATTAACTTACTTGGCAACGGAATACTCACTCCATAATAATAATACAATAATACTCATTAATTCATTCGACAACTTCATACTCACTTCATAACAATACTCATAACGATAACTCACTTGACAACTTCATAACGATAGTCATAACAACAACTCACTTAACCTGACAACGTAATACTCACTACACAATAATATTAACTCATAAAAAAAAAAAAAACATCTCATTCGACAACGGAATATGCATACTCAGTTCATAGCAACAATAACAAACTCAACAACGGGATATGATTGATATACTCACTTCATGACAATAATTCCTCTGCGTGTAGCTGCGGGCACATCAATGTTATCCACTCCTGTGCCTGCCCTGCCCACCACCCTCAGGCGTTCACTGGCACCCAGGACCTCAGCCGTGACCTTAGTGGCTGACCTCACCACAACGGCGTCATAATTCTGTAGAAGTGGCAGAAGAAGAAGGGAGAATTATAACCATGATACCGATACCTCACCACAACGGCGTCATAATTCTGTAGAAGTGGCAGAAGAAGAAGAGGGGAGAATTATAACCATGATACCGATACCTCACCACAAAGGCGTCATAATTCTGTAGAAGTGGCAGAAGAGGGAGAAGGGAGAATTATAACCATGATACCGTCGTTAGTGGCTGACCTCACCACAACGGCGTCATAATTCTGTAGAAGTGCCAGAAGAAGAAGAGAGGAAGAAGGGAGAATTATAACCATGCATGATACCGTCGTTGTATATGAAGTGTGTTACAGTCGTGGTATAAAAAAGTTCTGTCGCCTCCTTTCTGGTTTCATAAAACACCGAACATTTATTTGCATATTGTAGGATATCCACCCATTGAGTGAGTTTGTTTGTTTGCTTGCTTGCGTGTTTGTTTGTTTGTTGACTTGTGTGTGTGAAAGTGCTAGTGTTAGTGAGTAAATTTTGTGTGTGTGTGTGTGTGTGTGTGTGTGTGTGTGTGTGTGTGCTAGGCCAGATATGTTGCAATAAACCAAGAAACCTCATGACTCACTGAATGTAATAAATTAGCAATATGTGTTTGTACTGCAACCAAACCGTTAGTTACCAGGTCAGTGTGTGTGTGTGTGTGTGTGTGTGTGTGTGTGTGTTTGCTTATCTGGTGCTATTTATTTACTGTATATTAATGTTGGAGGGGGAGGGGTGGGGGGCTACTGACTCCTCCATTCCAGATATACAACAAAAACAGGTTCCCCCCTACTGATGTTTTACTGTCTGTCTGTGTGTCTGTCTGCTTGCCTTATTCTCTTCCTGTACACTAGGTCAAAACACTATCAGGCCGGATGGGGTCGGAATATATATCCTAAACGAACACTGTAGCTCGTGTTTTATATGCAGTCGTCAGAGGTGTCAGGATGTTTCACGTGAGAAGTGGCCCCATTGTTTTATGAGCCATGCACTTTACGACCCTACCTACCTACCTAGCTACTGTTTGTCTGTCTCTACCTGGCAACAGAGACACGAGGTGGAATGGATGGCTCTCGTTCATCTCATAGTTTATTGTTTAAGCAGTTTCTCAGTTTAGTTCCCTCCTTCCTTTTCTATCTACTCCTGCGCTCTATCTATAATATATACTGTACCTGTTTCGCTCTCTCCTCTCTACCTATATACATGTTTTGCTCTCCCCTCTCCCTACCTCTTTTTATCTCTCCCCTTTACCCCCCTGCCCCCAATCTCTCTCTCTCTCTCTCTCTCTCTCTCTCTCTCTCTGCTTGTGTTCAATAATTTCACAAGCATCAACCCACATAGTGAAGGGATTACAACTGCCCTTCACATTCACCCACTTAGCCTACACTCCCAGCAACATTCACCACGCAGGGGGGTAAGGAAAAGTGAGTTAGGGGGAAGGCAGTAAGGGGGAAGGGGGTGCTAGACAACAGGGCAATAGAGGCTGAGTGAAAGAAAGAAAAATAATTTATCTAATGCCCACCCGACTCACGCCCTTATTACTCTGGAAACACGGCAACACGGGGGTGATAGATATTTATTATGTATACAAACGAAGCAGGAAAGAGAATATAAGAAACATGAAAGGAAGTCTATAGCAAGAAGAAATGATGAGCAGTAGTGTGATGGGAACACTATTAGTCATAAGGGGCAAGACGGGGCAGGAATGAGAGCGAGGTACACGTACTGTACACAAGGAGGGTGACACACACTGAAAAGGGATGAGGAGAAAAACACACACAGTTATGGAGGAGTATAGAGAGAACCTTCAACTTTGCTGTTCTATATAAATAATATTAGTATTAAAGCCAAACCACTTTCCTTGATATAGCCTATGCATGGTTTGGGCAGTCAATGCAGGTAACACACTCTCTCTCTCTCTCTCTCTCTCTCTCTCTGTGTGTGTGTGTGGCCACACACACAAACACACACTGTATGCACTGTAGTTACGTGGTACAAAGGTATGTTAAGTATCCAACAACAAAGTATTGTCATACGCAAATTAGAACTCACACTACCTCAGAACATAGAGAGGTGAACTGTTTTTGTAGTCAAATTTGGAGGATTTTGTCGACCTCTAAAGTCCCGTCAAGAGCTTTCCGCCTTAATAACTATGTTCCTGAATACCGTGGGGTGATCTGGTAGGCCTAGACAACATTGGGGAGATTCCATTGAGGTGTGTGTGGTGCTTTAGGCTTCATTACATATACGTGTCGCCGCTTATAGGCCTAAAAGCTTAAGAGAGAGAGAGAGAGAGAGAGAGAGAGAGAGAGGTTAGGAGAAAGTGAATATAAGGCCTAGACCCACGAAAAAAAAAAAAAAACACACACACACACTTTCGAAACTTACCACCACCAACTTCCCTCTCCAGGACCTAATCTAATCCCAGATTCATAATGCAATACAGAACAGAATCAGTCTATTCCACCTTCCTAATCCATTATAGTACAGTAGTGAGTCCATTCCACCTTCCTAGTCCAATACAGAACAACAACAATGAATCCTCCTCACTTACAACGAATAACCTAGGGCAAGGCTGGCTGGCTGTCTGTCTGTCTGTCTGTCTGTCTGCTTATTTGGAAAGTTAACCCACACGTTCCACT
The DNA here is from genome assembly GCA_033782935.1 of Petrolisthes cinctipes. Lineage (NCBI taxonomy): Eukaryota > Metazoa > Arthropoda > Malacostraca > Decapoda > Porcellanidae > Petrolisthes > Petrolisthes cinctipes. The sequence goes on along the minus strand of JAWQEG010000238.1, from coordinate 283,551 downwards.
TCAACTGCCTACAGCCTATTTTACCTCAGTGGGGCTTGGATACCATTACTTAACAGAAGCGAAGAATAAGAAGACCAGTCAGAAATAACCACATGTAACAGAACCACATGTAATAGAAGCGAAGAATATGTAGTCCAGTCAGAAATAACCACATGTAGCAATAACTACTACTTTTGGGAAACGTTTGCCAATCAATCACAGACTAAAGGATACAAACGCTACCTTTCCATTCATGAATTTAGTCTAGCAATATATTGCTAGAAACAGCTAACGATGTCCAGATACTCTATAATTATACCCCAGACTGTACATAATAATTAATTATATAAGTAAATTACGGTATAGCATAACAAATCATACAACGTCAAATGAAAGGCTATTTAGTAAAAAAAAAAAAAAAAAAAAAAAAAAAAAAAAAAAAATAATAATAATAATAAAAAAATCTAAACCCCTCACCGTTATCTCGTTAAGCAGCTGTTCCTTGGAGAGTTTGCAGTGTGTGGTGACGGAGATACCGGCGTCCATCAGCACCTGTCCACACACCGGGTCAATACCGTCAAGCAGCAACACCTTCTGTATTTGGCTCGTCATCTTGCAGTACTTCCTGATAATTTCCTGTTTTAATCCTGAATCCAAAATGTCGATAGTTTTTGTAGATGCAAAATTACACATCCACAATATATGCCAAAAAAAAAAAAAAAAAAAAAAAAAAATATATATATATATATATATATATATAGATATATATATATATATATATATATATATATATATATATATATATATATATATATATATATATATATATATATATATATATATATATATATATATATATATAATAATTATAATAAAAATAAAAAAAACAATATTCAATGGCCAAATAAATTAACTTTTCTGTTGCTTCAGTTCACGATCTGAATGTGCTGGTTACGGTATTAAAAAAAAACTTCAAAAGACAACACCGATTTAGCGCTTCAAAATGAAAGACGCAGCGACAGTCAAAATGAAAGCAACACCGATTGATAATAGCTTCAAAAACAGTCACACGCAGCAACATTCAAAAGTACTGTAGAGCAACACTTGTCAATCTGTAGCTTTAAATCTCAGACAACACAAGAATAGTCAATATCGAAGCAACACTTGGAAATCTATATCTTCAAAACTCAGATGCAACACCAACTGTCCACTACACGTTCTTATAATTGCATGTACACTCGCTCCGGAAAGTATCATTTCACGGTGTAATCGACGAGAACCGAATAGTTGCGTTCGATGCGTGATTGATGTGGAGAGGATTGGTTTGTAACGTACAGTCACGGACAAATAACATTCATCCACAGTGAGGTGACTCGTGTAAAAGTTTGACAGCTTCCCTCTGTTCGTTTGTACAGAAACTTTCCATTAAGTAGATTAAGTACAGTCTTCTAGAAATTTACTACAAACAGCTGACTCACTATTCAAAACAAATAACATCATAATAATAAGAACGTGACAACAGTAGTCAGAAATTTGCTTGAGTTATTCGATCCTCAGTTATGGTCACAATCCTTCACCCCAACATCTATCACATCCATACTGGCAATTCACTAAAGCTTACAGGGCTGCTAGACTATAATATTAAGACGGAACAGCTAACACACACACACACACACAGGTAGGCCTATCATCGCTGGTGTCGAAGTTAATATCAGACAAGAGTAAACACCGAGGAGGACACTTTCTGGAACGAGTGTACAGTGAGTGCGTGAGAGAGTGAGTGAGTGCGTCGGGTACCGTGCGGGGAAAGTAAGGGAATGAGGAGAGATGAGAAGGGACTAGGCTCTTTATATACTCTCGTGGGCTAGGCTTCGTCGCTGTAACGTAGCCCTCCTCATCCCCTGTCCTCCCTCTCCCTCTCTCCCCCTTCATGGTGTGGTGTGGTGTGGTGTGGTGTGGTGTGGTGGGGTGGGATGGTGTAGTGGGATGGGAGGTGTGGTGTGATGGGAGGTGGGTGGTGTGGTGTAGTGGGATGGGAGGTGTGGTGTGGTGTAGTGGGATGGGAGGTGTGGTGTAGTGGGATGGGAGGTGTGGTGTAGTGGGATGGGAGGGTGTGGTGTAGTGGGATGGGAGGTGTGGTGTGGTGTAGTGGGATGGGAGGTGTGGTGGGATGGGAGGTGTGATAGGATAGTATACACAACACATAGGTTACCACTCCATCGTAAACTCCATGGATGTCCACCCCACCCGCACACCCCCACTGCCTCAGCCCCTCAATACTAATAAAAGATCAGTGTCCTCCCATAGATAGTCATTGTGTCAGCCTATCCATCCATCCATCAGTGTCCTCCCATAGATAGTCATTGTGTCAGCCTAGCCATCCATTACCACACAAACACGTCATTTAAACTCAATCTTTATCTCAACTACTAGACTCCGATTACAAGGTGTGTGTGTGTGTGTGTGTGTGTGTGTGTGTGTGTTGTGTGTATGTGTGTGTGTGTGTGTGTGTATGTGTGTGTGTGTGTGTATGTGTGTGTGTGTATGTATGCAATGGTGTTAGTTGTAATGCTGCCCCCCCCCCCCCACACACACACACTCGGATACTACCACACGTGACCCTAAAGGAAATCTCCGCTAGGGTGCACATGTGATTCCTCCCCCTCCCTTCTTCACTCCCTCCCTCCCTTTCTCCCTTTTCCTCCCTCCCTCTCCCTTCTTCACTCCCTCCCTCCCTTTCTCCCTTTTCCTCTCCCTTCTTCACTCCCTTCCTCCTTTTCTCCCTTTTCCTCCCTCCCCTCTCCCTTCTTCACTCCCTCCCTCCCTTTCTCCCTTTTCCTCCCTCCCACTTCCTTGTTTACTCCCTCACTCCCTTTCTCCCTTTTCCTCCCTCCCCCCCTCCTTTCTTCACTCCCTCCCTCCCTTTCTCCCTTTTCCTCCCTCCCACTCCCTTCTTCCTTTCCTCCCCCCCTCTCCCTTCTTTAAATATAACATAGCATAGAATAAGAACATAAAATAAGAACACCAGACAGATACAATCCAAGAACAATAACATCAATTTTCTTCCTCTGTTCTTTAACCTAATTAATTCTCTGGGCAATTTTTTTTTACTTCGTTCTGATCCATGGTTAGTCCTCTATATCTCCCCCCCCTCCCCCACCACCACCATCTACACACACACACACACACGAAAGGAGTTGGAGGACGGACGAACAATACCTTAATAAGTGTGACCAGAGGACGGAGGTATATTCCCTTATTGCCTGAGATGCTCACCTCAACCACCAGCCACGTGATGGTCTCGTGTCCACACCACCACCACCACCACCACTACTACCGTCTCCTCCTCCTCATCTTCTTCCATCTTCATCATCGTCTTCATCTACTCCTCCATCACCACCGCCTCCTCCTACACCACCGTCTCCTCCTCCTTCCCTTCCACCACTTTCTCCATCTATTCCTCTCTTTTCCACACCACCACCGTCTACTTTTCTACACCTCCTCCTCCTCCATTTTCTTCTTTTTCTTCTCCACCTCCTCCTCCTCCTCCTCCACTTTCAAGCCTCCATTGGTTTGAAATATGTATATGTGTGTGTGTGTGTGTGTGTGTGTGTAGTTGACAAATATCTGTTCCAAATCTATGACCCCGAAAAAGATGAGTTATAGAGATTGTTGTTGTGTTCCAGTGCATATATCGTTAGAATTATTATAAACACTACAGTATATTCGGGTTATATCCTCCACTTTCTCTCCTCTCCTCTCTCTCTCTCTCTCTCTCTCTCTCTCTCTCTCTCTCTCTCTCTCTCTCTCTCAATCATCCTTTGCACAGATACCAACCCTCCCCTCCCCTTCCCTCCCCATTATCATTCCCTACCTACCTACCTACCTTTCCTCCTGGGCATGAACACTGAATACTCCTCCCTACCTTTCTCCTTCCCTCCCTCCCCTCCTCCTACTTCTCTCCCTTTTTCCCTCCCTCCCTCTCTCCCTCTCACTTCGTCTCCTTCCTTCCCAACCTCTTTCCTCACCAACAACACACAGGCCACACACCTCACCACAGCACCTCAATAATATGCATTGAGGTTATACATGAAAGGTCATATATATATATATGCTTATCTTAACTATTCTGAATTCTTTTTATTAACCTTGCTATAATGTACCTTTTCCCTCGTTCAATGTCTTTTTTTTTTAATAATTATCATTATTATCATTATTATTATTATTATTATTATTATCATTATTATTTTTTTTTCGGTCAATGTAATGCAAGTCAAGAAAAACAATAACTAAAAATGTTCACAACTAGGTATGTACAGTCGTCAAATGTTCCACCTGGGCCACCTGGCATCGAGAGGTGAGTAACGGGTGATGGCAACAGTGTATATGTTTGTTCGTTTGTACTAAACATGCTCGAGGAAAGTTCGGATCATTAACTCTCTTCTTAGTAACTGGTTATCGCCGTTATCCCATAGATGGCGGGGGTAGTACCGTACGGAGTTGGGTGGGGCATGACAACTTTGAAAATATCTGACAATCTGAATAACAGATATGAGGTCATTTTTGTTTATTACAAATCGGTTCTTGTTAGTTTGCAAAGGTTAAGTTAATTAATAAAGTGATAACGGCAATGAAATACGAGTCGTTAGTATCGGTTTAATGTCTACACCGGACTTCCTAATTTAGGAGGGGAAAAATGTTTCAGAAGTAAGGTGACTCTGCCATAGACTCACCCACCTACATGATACGGGTCACACGGAAAGTTATTGTATCTCGCAGGTCTCGGCGACCAAAGCAAAATCTGTATGACTATACTTATGATAATAAGTATAATATATTATATATTTAATATATAAGTTAATTATATAGTATTAATGTTACTAGTACCAATTACCCACCTTTCGAGGCCAGGTGATCCAAGTCGAACGTTTGTCGACTGTACAGTCGGGGTCAATAATAATCATCCATATATGGGTAACTCAGGTAAGAGTTTGACAGTTCCCCTCTGTTCCTTAGCTGATTAACTTTCCAATAAATAGGGTAAGTACCATCTATTAATTTACAACAATCAGCTACGCACTACTTAAAACGATTATATTACATATGAACGTGAAAATATTAGATGACATATTGTCTGAGATACCCATATGTGGATGATTATTATTGACTCCGACTGTACACTCCTGCGACTTATAAATACGGGAATGTAAACTTTACGTGCTATAGATACGGGAATATAAGAGCATCGTTTATTTACAGTAAAGATCATTATAACGTAAATGGTAATTAGTGCATAAATAAATACATGTGTTTCTTGGCACAGTCTGGGAAAATCAAATTACTCCGAATAAGTGAAAAATTCCAGTGATGAGTAAATTGTAGTGAACGATAAGAACGACAATTGTAGTGAACGATAAGGATCACACTCTTAATATTATGTAAAAGAATTCCAAATTTTCCGTCATACTTCAGAGATAAGGTGGACTCAGTAGGTTTAAAAATTATGAAAAATAAAAAATGCACACACACACACACACACAGAAAACGACAAACTTTAGTCATTGATAAGGTATACATTAAACAAAAAAAAATACCTACAGTTTCCGACAGATATGAGTGAATGATAAGTTGATAACTGTGTGTGTGTGTGTGTGTGTAAAGGTTAAAGTGAAGGGAAAATTCTGCTCACTTATCACTTGCTTGCTTACTCTCTCTCTCTCTCTCTCTCTCTCTCTCTCTCTCTCTCTCTCTCTCTCTCACACACCTAGACACACACACACACACACACACCTAGACACACACACACCCAGACACACACACACACACACACACACAGACACAGACACACACACACCCAGACACACACACACACACATACACACACACACATACACTGTCGGTTATCAGTATAGTAGAGTAGGAAGGAATGGTGCCACTACAACAAGAGATGATAGATAGTGAGATAGGAGAAGGCAATGTAATGATAACACAAGCACTGATTACCACTAATCTACACAGTAGTGAGTGGCGTCAGAGGGTCTCATTGAACTCTCGTGTGTGTGTCTGTGTGTGTGTGTGGGTGTGTGTGTGTGTGGGTGTGTGTGTGTGTGGGTGTGTGTGTGTGTGTGTTTGTGTGTGTGTGTGTGTGTCTGGGTGTTGTTTGTTTGTTTGTGTGTGAGGATGGGTGTATAATGTCTGCGGCAAAACATGTGACGTCTCTTTAAATTCCCCGTCACTTACAAGTTTCAGTGTCAGTATATTTTTACCAACTCGGCCCATTTTCACCAAAACCCGAGCCAACTTTTGCAAAAAGCTGGGTGATGGAGTATGGTCAAAACAGGATATTTGCACAATAAATGGACGTTAAAATCGAACGAATCACATGAAAAACTGTAGGAAAAACTATGTTTTGTCTGAAAATCTAGCACATGTGTAACTCAGAAAATTTACCGACACCACTAAACACTTAATTTAAGGGAATATTATCTTGTTGGCGAATTGGAAGGTCTGTGATTCCTCCTAACTATTCCAAGAAGCAGCCGTTCTCATTGGTACTAAAAGGGATCTGTTTCTGACATAGTTTGGAGGAGGAATCAGAGACCTTTCAATTCACCAACAAAATAATCTCCCCTTAAGGATCTGTACACACTCTACAAGCACCTATTTCCTTCTGTTTACTTTCCCTTGTCCTCTGTACTAAGGTTAGAATAATTCTCCTTAGTTTTGCTGGTATTCTATAACTCTCTGAGAACAGGCTGAAGGATGAAGGAAGCCTAGGATTGGCCTAAGACTGAAGGAAATAATGTGCTACTGTAGTAAGTAAGATTCCAGCTTTACCAACCACACACACAAGCCAACACCTTCAACACAGACAACAGCACAAAACTACTGAAAAATTACTGCTGCTGTGCTGTCTGCTTGCCTGTACCCGGATCATGTTCCAGGGTCGACACATTAACCCTCCCTCAACGAAGCTTTAATTTGTATTGAAGCTTTGAGGGTGATTCGAAACAACACGAGGTTCAAGGATTTGCAGACTGTCGAGGAAATGGAAACTCTGAATGTACTCTCTTTATTTATTTATTATTTTTTTTATGTAGTTATTTATCTATGTAGTTATGTATTTATTTATGTATTTATTTATTTATGTATGGATGACCCCTATATGAACTTGGTCCTGTCACGAAACTTGTTGCGCATGTGTGTGTGTGTGTGTGTGTTGACGATAATCATATACATCTCGGCAGTGATAATCTAGAACAGAAATATTATAGCACATATTCATGATATCAATACAAAATGATAACTAAGCAATCTTGATGTCCTAATTTTTCACATATTTATAATTATTTTCTCTCTCTCTCTCTCTCTCTCTCTCTCTTCTCTCTCTCTCTCTCTCTCTCTCTCTCTCTCTCTCTCTCTCTCTCTCTCTCTCTCTCTCTCTCTCTCTCTCTCTCTCTATCTATCTGTGTGTGTGTGTGTGTGTGTGTGTGTGTGTGTATGTACATTCTGTATGTCTATATGTCTGTCAGTCTGTCTGTCTGTTTATTGTCTCCTCCTTAACTCTCTCTTATGCATCTTTCATTCTTGTATCTCTGCATCAATCTGTGTGTCTCTTTATTTCTCGTTGTCGTTCACCTCTTGTAGTTCCTCCCAGCCTTCATCATTTGTATCCTGTGAAAAGAAATGTATCCAATTATCCATTTTCTTTTACACGATCCATTTAGCCTGCATAAAAACATTGTCCCATAACCTCTTTCACTTTTTTCGCCATCATAATGTTATATCTCTTGATGACAAAATATAATTAGATTTTGAAGTTGAAATTATTACTATTTTTTTAACACACATAAAGTCTACGTTGAAAGAACCAACATTTTCTCAACGTGTAGCCTGGTATGGTGTTGGATTAAGAGGGGATTACAGTGTTGGTAAATCTGGAGCCACTGATTCCTCCAGATTATTTCAAGCAACAGGTCTCCATTAATTATTTTTGTTGATCTGGTCCTGTTTCCTGGAGGCGTATATACAGTACTTTGGAGGAGTTAAGGACCCTGTGATCGTGAATGGGAATTGGAGGCGTCTGATTCCTCGTAACTATGCCGCGAAACATGCTCCTTCCATATAGGTGTGTGTGTTTCGTGGCAATATTTGAAGGATTCACTTACCTCCAATTTTCTGACTACATCACAGGGTCCCTTAAGGCGCTCCAAGTCACCAAGAAGAGAATCTCCCCTTGGATAGAAAGAAAATAAAATAAAAGACCGCTCTAAGCCTGTAAGATCCTTTTACACGGCGAAGGAGATGGAAAAGAGGGATAATAAATATAAAGGAAATAGATGGATAAGAGCTGAGGAATAAATGAAAGGGGTTGATAAATGGCTGGGAGTTTGTTCATTCCTCCAGCCTGCTCTACGAAACACTGCCCCTCCAGGTTGAAGGATGAGTATAGAGCATCTATTTCCTTCATCCCCCTTCCACCATCCATCGTTTTGGGGATAAAATTAAATGACCCCTTATCAGGTTACTCTTTCATCAATTTCCAGGGACATGTCGGTTGAAGGAATGAGTTTAAGCATCCATTTCCTACATCCCCCCCCGTCCACCACCATCCATCGTTCTGGGTATAAATGACCTCTTTAATATCACTGACCTTGATCGGGTGAATCCTGAGGTAGACAAGACGAACGATGAAGGCGATGGCTAAGGGGACTTGGGCCATCAGTAAAGTTATCGTCGGCTCAACTGTGGAATGAAAAGGGAAATGGGGTATTGATGATGATAATGATGACGATGATGTTGATGTAAATTTGGGAGTAAAATTGAGCTTAGATTATTTCAAGTAAGTATTTTTATGATAAGGTTAGGTTAGGTTAGGTTAGGTTAGGTTAGGTTTGTATTCGTGGGTCGTTGGTGATCAAAGTAATATGCTCAATAATGAATGTATCGGTTGCTTTAATTTATCAGTTCGTCAGTCAGTCAGTCAGTCAGCCAAGTCAAGAGAGAGACAGAAATAATTACCAAATAAAGCTGAGATCATTATGCTGTATATATTCTATTTGAGTGGCTAAAGTTCTGAGACCCACCTTAAGGGACCCTGTGATATAGTCTGAATATTGGAGGTAAACGAGTCCTTCTAATATTGCCAAGAAACACCATCTATATCGAATGAACTTGTTTCGTGGCATTGTCAGGAGGAATCAGTTGCCTCCAATACTCATACACGATCACAGGGTCCTGAAGCTGACTTGAATCATTAATAAGTGAGTGAAAATGTGGAGAGATACGCTCCTAGTAACATATATTACTACTTCAACACTAACTTATCACAACTCTTCCCCCCTCACCATAACACCATACCACCATCATGTTGCACCATAACCAACTATACCAATATTCTTACGGTCAGATGTCTATGTAGTGTGTCTATATATGCAATCCTCATACCAGTACCACCAGGCAGACACCATCATCAACACACACCACCGATGAAGATTCTTGCATACCACACGTACGGGGCCCTAAGAACTCACGAACGGCAAGGTCAGCTGCGGGTTGTTCCAAGGACGTCTGCAGCATGACGTAGACGAGTGTTCCGTTCTGTAACCCGGTCTCTATACTAATGGCGATACGGTCCTTCCAAGGCAGTCTGTAGGCCGAGGACAACCCCAGGCCACTCAGGTAACCCAGCACAGGTAAGGCCAGCCCCGTCAGGAAGTGCTGGGAGGAGATGCATGGATTGGGAGGTGTTGAGAGGAGATATGGTACTGTAGAATGAGAGGTGGTGAGTGGAGATAGGGGGGAGACAAAGTTAGATATTTTGAGAGGTGATGAGAAGAGATAGATGGAGAGGTGCTGAGAGGAGATAGATGGAGAGGTGCTGAGAGGTGATTGACTGAGAGGTACTGAGAGGAGATAGATGGAGAGGTGCTGAGAGGAGAGAGGGGGAGATAGATAGAAAGGTGCTGAGGAGAAGATATTATGAGAGGGGGAGAGAGGTGCTGAGAGGAGACATGGAGAGATAAATTGAGAGAGGGAGAGAGGTGCTAAGAGGAGACAGGGGGAGACAGACTGAGAGAGGGGAAGAGAGGGGTAGACTGAGAGGGAGATATGAGATAGATGCTGAGAGAGGAGAAAACACCGAGTGGTCTTCAATGAGGGACTGAGTGGCAAGTGAAATGATGATACAAATATTTCATCAGAGTTATACCAATGGTCTATATATTATATACTGTACTTACATTGCCATCTCTTACCTTAGCGCTGAAGAAGGCGAGCAAGTAATAGTTTGCGTACACACCGAGCATGAAAACAAGCAGGATGCAGATTATAATGGCTGGGGTGATGAGTTTCTTTAGTACAGTGGTCACCCTGAGACAGACAGACAGGTATAAGAGTATAGGCTATAGTATTAAAGGGGAGGTTGGTTCTCTTGTTGGTGAATTGGAAGGCTACTGCTGATTCCTCCTAACTATGCCAGAAAACAGACGCCCTCCGTGGTACTAATAGGGGATCTTCTGTTTCGTGGCATAGTTAGGAGGAATCAGCAGAATTCACCATCAAAAGAATCTACCCTTAAGAATGTTACTTAAAAAAAACAAAATATAAATAATAATAAAATAATAATAATAATAATAATAATAATACCAATAATAATAATAATAATAATAATAATAATAATAATAATAATAATAATAATAATAGTAAATCATGGCGGTCGGAGGCCCCCAGACTCCCTGGTCCAGTAAGCTCTGGTCCCATCTTCCTGGGATTTGCTTTGGTAGCCCAGGCATATAGGGCCAGCCCCTCCTTTATTTTATTTTATTTTTTTTTTTCACTGTGACCAGACAACAACTGTACACACACACACACACACACAGACACACACACACACACACATACACGACAACACAATCCTGAGCATCATCACTACTGACTGCCTGACTGACTGACTGACTTGGGTAGGAAGCGTTGAATGAAGTAGCCAGCCACACAGGGAACGACGAGTAAGAGGAGTACAATGGTCAGCTTCACGTAGGGGATGACAAACGAGGTCCCCTGAACTATGCGTCTTCCCAGCAGCGACACCCACAGCGGCAAGGCACCTGTGGTTAATTAAGGAGATATTCTCTTGTTGATAAATTGGAAGGTTACTGACTCTCCTTCTAACTATACCAGAAAACAGACAGAGGCCCTCAATGGTGCTAATAGGGGATATGTTTCGTGGCATAGTTTGGAGGAATCAGAGATAAGACCTTCCAATTCACCAACAAATGAATCTCCCCTTAATTAATAGTAGTAATAGTAGTCGTAGTAGTAGTATATAAAAAAGAATGCGCATTTTTTATAATCTACAACCGGTCAGATATTTGGATCAACACTGAACTGGAGAGGAGGAGCAACGTTCATATAAGGTGATATAAGGAGGGGCTTCCCGACGCCAAATGACGTCATGCGCACAAGAGGGAGGGTCTAACAATGATATATATATATATATATATATATATATATATATATATATATACAGAAAGGATACGAAATACACTGACAAACTTTAGGATTATATTCTCCATCGAAAAACAAACCCACAATATTCTATGGTGAAATGCAGAATAACTACTTTTTGTAAAGGTATGGGTAGCCCAAGTCAGTGCACTATGCCATCAGCCAAACACTGGTGCCACAACATCTATTCCCAGACCCCTCCCTCCCCCTGTCTCCATCTTCCCCAACAGGCAAACGGTTGGTTATTGAGCATGCCGAGGCTGTTACAGACGTCCACCTCGTGTGTTTCGTTCAGCTACGAACCACTCCGAATCCGATAATAATGTTAAAATATGGTGCTCTGCTCCCCAGCTAGTACCAGTTATTATGTAGAGAGGGTTGAACATATGAGATTCTATCATTCATTAACTCCCCGATGCCGGGTCTGAATGATCGAAAACAACACTGCCACTCACTGACTTATCATGATCCCCAAACAATCGCTTAACTAGTGTGGATGCGGGAGACTGGGGGCAACCAGGGAGGGAGTAGCAGTGTTCGATTTGCTGCAAGTGTAGAGACTTGGGATACTCAACTTCTACAACAAAGTTAATAATTTTGCATTTCACGATAGAATATTGTGGGTTTGTTTTTCGATGGAGAATATAATCCTAAAGTTTGTCGGTGTATTTCGTATACATGCTGTATATGGAGATCTAAGAAGGGGCTTTTGACGCAACCTGACGTCATGTGCAACAGAGAGTGATCAGACTTGTTATCTGAACTTTACCAGGATCGAGGTATAAGTTTACCACCTCTTACCAAAGGCGAGGAGGGTGGAGCAGATGGTCATGAGGACGGAGAGGTCTAGTGAACCCCCCAGCAGGTGAGTCCACAAATTAGAGCCGCTGCCTCCTGGACAACACCCCAGCAGGAAGAGTCCCAGCTGCGCCAGGGTGTCGGAGTGGAAGGCGATCTTACCCAGGGCAAAGGAAATCTGGAGGAGAAGCAGTGAAGGAGAAGAAATATATAGTAGATTATTAAATAGAAGAATACAGAGGCAGAGAGATATTGGATGGATGAATATGTAAATATATTATAGAAATAGACAGATAGGTCGATAAAGTTGATAAAAACATTGATTATATAAATATATAAATAAGTAAGTTAAGTAAATGAATAAATAAACATAAAGTAAGGTCGTACAATAATGAAAAGGATCAAGTAATTAAGACCTAAAATGGATGATTTAAATGTAAACTGTCATGTGGTTAATCTTTATTATCTTGGTGAAAATTATGGGAGTTGTTGTGGCTGTATGGCAACAAAACTTACCATTATTGGATAGGAATGCGTCAGCTTCAATAGCTATAATAGGCTACGCAGAGTAAGGTGTCCCACGGATACCCTAAAGATCGGTCCGCATACTTTTTTTTTTAGTTCTTTATTTACCTTAAATAAGTACAAGCCCCAACACTCTGGGGAACGTTGCTATATCAAATCTTCTATGGTCTAACCTACCAAAGGTGGTGCTTGACACAGAAAACGAAAAGAACCATGGGAAGCCGGGAAGGTTGGTAACATCTGCTAGCTGTGTAAATATTTGGTTCAATTTGCCTAAAATAATATTACATTTACAAAGAAAGACAAGATAAAAAATGAGGGAGTCGATACATTTTCGCCAGGTTAAAAAATAAAACAAAATAAGGAATGATTATTCGTGTATATTCCTCACCAAAGGCATGAAGAGGAACTGACAACAAATGCCCACCACAGGACCGACAGGCTTGATGGTAATGCCCTGAATGGCTTGCAGGTCGAGTCTCAGGCCGAGGAGCAGACAAGGCAGCACCACCACAAAACCCAACGCACTAGTGAAAGCTTCGTTGGCCTGTTGTGACGGTAGTACCACTGACATTTCCAGCACAGCCTCACCTGCCACCTGGAGAAAGCGAGGGGAACCACTTTAGAGAGAGAGAGAGAGAGAGAGAGAGAGAGAGAGAGAGAGAGAGAGAGAGAGAGAGAGAGAGAGAGCTATTGTGAGATTTGAGTGACATAATGTGTGAGAGAGAGAGAGAGAGAGAGAGAGGAGAGAGAGAGAGAGAGAGAGAGAGTTGCATAGTCACTCAGACATTACGAAACAAACGAGGTAATCTGGTCGTACAGTAAACAACAACTTACGACGTTGAACCGGTCGTAAAGCGTGACGTACACCGTGTCGTATCCAATAAACAGTGTCGAGATGTTGATATGACCGTAGTAATTGAAGTCGTCATCAGATGTCCCTCTCATCACCTCGCTCACCTCAGTCACCTCAGCCACCATCTGAGGGTACAGGTGGTAAGCCCAGATTAGAATTATGTAGCCCTGCAGGGACAGAACTGAATTGGAGAGGAAGACAGAAGATTGTACTAGGGAAGGCATGGAAGATCCAGCAGCGTTAAGGAAAAGGTGATGGAGAGGAGGGTCAGCAAACACTAATAAAGAGAAGAAAAGGAGAGACAGCAAATACTGAGTAAAAAGAAGGATAGGAGGGACAGCAAACACCAAGTAAAGAGAAGGAGAGTAAGGAAATTTGAAGAAATGCAAGGGTGTGGTTTGAGTCCGAAGGGACGCCAAAACCCGTAAAGTTCTACCCACTTCACCACCACAGGGAGAGACGGAGAGAGAAAAATAATTTGGCAACAGCCTACCGGGACCAGCTGACCATCATGAGGTTGGAAACATGGAAAAATATAGGCGGTGACAAAAAACGTACATCAACTAAAGAGAGACGAGGAAAATATGTAGCATAAAAGGAAGCTTGGAGGACGAAAACCATAATTATCAAACAGAGTAAAAAACAAACAAACGGAAGAGTAATTTGTTATGCGTTGGCTGCACCGACCTTGTCTTCAACAGTGGCCGAGACTGAGGTGAGTTGAGGTAAAGTGCTGTACCAAGTGACTCCATGTTCACTTCCCTGCACTACCTTCATCAGCTTCTCCGGCACCAGTACCACGTCTCCTGCTGGCCCCTCCACCTCCACCACACTCTCCAACACACGACGCACCACCGCTACACCCTCTTCCGCCACTGCCTCCAACACATTTTTCTCCACCACGGTCTCTTCCAAAACACTTTCCTCCGCCACACTTTCCAGCACGACACTCTCCACCACAGTTTTCTCCACCATGGCATTTTTTACCACACGAAGGGATATGTTTTCTCCTGTGTTATCCACCAAACTAATGTCTTTATCCTGAGAAGAGATGAAATTTTGATTATTATTAACAAATGTGATGAAATACAAGACAAATTACATTAAATAATTTTACAGTCAGGTATTTATTTGCAATTCACTAACATTAGGCCATATTACTTAGATAAGATTTGATTAATTTTCGCCAAAATAGAAAAAAATAACTATGATTTAAGATTACTTTACTTCACATTCTGCAGGATATATATATATATATATATATATATATATATATATATATATATATATATATATATATATATATATATTACACAACACGGCACAAGTTATGAGTGTGTATGTGTATGTGTGTGTGTGTGTGTGTGTGTGTGTGTTTTAATGATACACTAGTACACTCACCAACTGTTGGGTGTAAACAGGATGGATCTTCACCACCATCGCCATCAACATCACCATCACAGCACCAATATTCATTTCCACCTCCTATGGATAAACACAACTTTTGTTTACAATTTTTTCCCCAAAATGAAATTAAATTGAAGAAACAAGATCGTGCTATATAAGCCTGAAAACCTCTTTAGAGCGATGGGGAAAGAGACAGAGAGGAGAGACAGTATGCACGAAGGAAAAAGAAGGAACGAAGGGACAGCTGATAAAGAAGAACGACAATGATTCGGGTACGAAAGGGCGCCCAAACCCTTATAGTATTACCCATATCTTTGCAGGAAAAAACCCTCGACGGAGTAGTCTGTACAGTAATGAAAAACAAAGACCTGGGGAACACTTGGTGATCTTCATTGCAGGACTGTGTGTAAATATGAAGGGTTGAGTAATGAAAAACTGAAGCCAAGGAAAAACTTTGATCTTTAATTAATTTGGAACCGAGTGTAATATGAAGTGGTGGACAAAAGTATTATTCTTGGTGTATCGATGGGGTACACTGTAAATGCTCTCAGGAATATTAAGATCGTCTGGAGTGAGCTGGCCATGATGCAATAAAAAAAATTCTAACACGAGAGACTTAATTATTCCCTCAAACTCCAAATTCATTATACTGTACTTACAACAATTATGTATAATGAGGTTCGCTTGATTATTTATTTACAATATTCTTCTTATTTACAATATTCTGTTTACTTGTAATTCAACCAGTAATGTACTATTGCCCACAAAAGTTTCGTTCCTTTCCTTGTGTGCGATTCGATAAACTTGGCACCATGGCATTCTTACATATACCACGCCCTCTCTCTATCTCTCTCCCCCAAGACAGCTTTTGCGTTTTATGAAGCTTTCTGTGAACCATTTGAAATACTGGATTTTGCCGAATAATTTTACTTGATAATATAATATGCATTTGTCAGGTTTAATAAGTACTACAGCAATTTTCTTGGTGATGTTACATAATTCACCACAAATTTGCTAAATCAATGGTGTCAGTCAACTCACATTTAAGGAGAAAGTTTTGTGTTGATAATTCTGGAGCAACTGAATCCTCCAAACTATTCCAAGCAACAGAACACCATTATTTTTGCTCCTCTGGTCCTGTTTCCTGGCATACTTTGGAGGAATCGAGGAGCTCCAATTTAACAAAAGCGAATTACCCCCTTAACTAATATCACTCTCCTGGCATCATCAATATCCTAAAACGTCTGCTGGTGCCAATATTCTCACACATGTCTAGGTTTACTAACGAATACACTTGTGTAATTTGTTTAGGCAGATCAATGCTAGGAACAACTTTATGAAATATTTTTTATTCTCATTCACGCATCCATCTAACACAAGAAAACACAAGAAAATGATAAATTAAAAGGATACATTTCAGTTCAGTTTAGTTCAGTTCAGTAAATACAAGGAAACTGACTGATGAAAGGTGACTGGTATAATTATCTGTTTACTTACAAGATGATGAGGTTCGCGATATTCTCTTTACAGCGAAAACATAAGATCACTAACTTCATCCCAGCCTCAATGACTAGCCAGCACTACTATATGTTATCACTTCTTACCGCTAGAGGCTGTTACTGATCTCTCTCTCTCTCTCTCTCTCTCTCTCTCTCTCTCTCTCTCTCTCAGACACACTCACGCACGCCAGAAAATTTTGTATAGTGAATCTTGTTAGAAAAACCTACCGTATTGCTGTAGCGGAATAAATCTACTATTAAATAGTCTTCAACACTTTCAGACCAAGAATTAATTTCTTTCTACATTATTTGTATGCTAAATGAACACGTTGTTGCTTTTCGTGTCAAAGTAAGTCATTCAAACAGTAGAGTCGTGGTGAATAAAAACTCTCATCTTCTCGAGTCAACAGATAAAAACCCATGTCCATTTTCCCTCGAGATCACTTTGATAGCTTTTGTCTTGTGTAATAAACTGTATTCTACCAAGTTAAACCACACATGCCATAATTATAGCTCAATGAGGCTATACAAGAGCTCTACTTCCTTCCCTCAAGATCTGCGTGCAGTGACGAGTATCAAACCTGAGCCACCTGAAACACCACTATTTCGTAAATATGTTTTCTCACCTTCACTGAAACTAACAACTTAGATCTGTGACTAATGTTTCACAAGTGTGTAATGAACATATGAGAATAGCCTTCAGATGTGTGTGTGTGTGTGTGTGTGTGTGTGTGCTAATTATCCTCTTCCCCAACACATGTGGAGTTGCAATTAGTACTTATCATCAAGTTTTATGTTATGGCCAGTGAATTGAACCTCTAATGATTCACCCAAATTAATGTCCAATGAACATGACGTGTTGGGTTGGAATTACGTGAACGTCTGTAAACATATCCATCAATTATTACAACAAACATCTTTATCAATGAAATATCTCACCCGGGATCGAACCTGCATGGATACTCTAATACGGAACCCAGGAAGGCGTTAATTAAGGGGGTAGTACACTGCTGGTAAATCTAGAGCAACTGATTCCTCCAAACTATTACAAGCAACAGGCCACCATTATTTTTGCTAATCTGATTCTGTTTCCTGACATACTTTGGAGGAATGAAGGTACTCCAATGTACCAAATATGTACTATCCCCTTAAACACTGTACGGTATCACATCACCACTGAAAGGAACCTTGGAAAATAATTGGGACCCTTGCTATACCACCTGATGAACTCTGGCAACCTTCACTGCCAACTATACACTCAGGCTGGCACCGTCACCAACCAAAATAATAAGTATCCAGGTCTTGTTGAAGTTTTGAATCATCTGACATACCAGTGAACCAATTACAACGCTTATCCTGTCTCATACTTGCTGGAGCTCGTTTACAGTCTATAAGGCTATTCGAAGGAGACCTGAATACTGATAAAGCCTCGTGACTGTACACTATATTTCGATTTATTTGTATGGGTCTTTTTCTACTTGGTGCAGAAACAGTTTCCAATATTTGAAGAAGGTATAATGCAGCAATAACTGGTGTTCGTGTATGAAAATTGGAGGCTTCTGGTTCCTCCTGACTATACCACGAAACATGTTCCTTCCATATAGGTGGTGTTTCGCGGTAATATTTCAAGGACTCGCTAACCTCCAATTTTCTATCTACATCACAGGGTCCTTTAATTAATCAACTTTTGGGTGAGTGTACAGTACAGTGGTTCAGGCTTGAATCTCTTAATTAAAATATTCAGGTTCCATTTCTGTGTTTGACTGTCACAAAAATTTACTTCACAAGTTATTATGTGTCTGGGTGTAACAAACACAAACAGATAAACAAATACATATATTACCTACGACAGGTAGACTATTCAATTATAAAGGATGCTAAAATATTTAATAAATATATAACTATACACTACAGTAAAAAACAATGCAGTAATCAAACGCATTATAGAATTATCGAAATCTACAGTGATAAAATACCCTACAGTGATCAACGAAGCTAGAATGATCTAAAAAGCACACACATAACAATTATAAAATATTATCAGTCCCTACGAATTTTTTCAATCTTAAACAATAAACAACAAACCGACTAATTATTTTAGCGTCGCTATTGTTATTGCATGCATGTACTAAATACAAATAGTTGGCACACGACATAACACTTAAACATTATTATTTTTTTTTTATAAAAGTAACAACTGTAGGAGAGAATATCACAGCTGAATCTTCCCTCAGTGAAAGGTCTAAATCTTTCTTCAGTTCTACAATAGACTATAATGGACGGTACATTTTTTCTCCTTCTATGTGTAAGGGTATAGAAGCGAAGGGGGGAATATGAAATTACGGTACTGTACTGTACTGCGGAAGGCTGCCCATTTGTTTATTACTGTATTATACTATTCCTACTGCGACGGTCACACGGCCTCTTCTCTCATGTCCAAAGCCGGGTTGTCTCTTCCTTCGATAATTTCTGTATTCCCGTCTTCGGTATTCATGTCCAGAGCTGGGTTGTCTGTTCCTGCCGTCTCTGTCTTCTGTTCGTCGGGTTTCTTCTCCACTCCCTCTTTACCTCCGTCCTCCTCCTTCGTCTGGGACTGTAAAAAACAAAATACCACAATGTAATTTCTCTCTCTCTCTCTCTCTCTCTCTCTCTCTCTCTCTCTCTCTCTCTCTCTCTCTCTCTCTCTCTCTCTACCGTCGGTGAGAGAGCTTGTGTGATCTGTTTGAATTTTGCTAGCTATGCTGGGGACATTTAGTCCAGTTGGGTTACCCGTGCCAGAAAGGTAGCGTTATTAGGATCCTGACTAAGAGTTGTCAAATCTTCATGTTAATATTAAGTTTCACAACTGCTCTTTAACTGTCCTAACAAAAAAAAAAACAAAAAAAAAACAAAAAAAAAAATCTTCATCACTTTCGATATAAGATTTTATTGTTAAGGACCTCACCAGCTACCTTATGCCGTGTGAGAAGGGAGGCTTTGGAACCTCCTAAAACAACGCCTTTTAACGCTCACAGGTTTCGAAAGGGCTGAGATTGAAGGGATCTCAGGCGTGTGGGGTACGAGTAATGGAAATACCTCAGGACCCCCGTAGGTATTCTCTTAGATTAATAAGCCTGACCAGCTCCCTGTGACCGTTCTTAGGTGCCTAAAGGCTCGACTGCTCTTTGGTGAGAGAGCTTTCGTGCCTCGCTGGCTGCCAGGCCAGTAAAAGATCTCGGATTAAGTCGTGGACATTTAGTTTTACTATTTGCTTTAAGTTTGGCCGCGGATGGAGGATTAGTAGGGATTAGTAGGACGACGGTTACACTTCAAGCACCTCTGTCAAAAAATCAGAGTCCCATTTACTTAGGACTCTTGTGCTGCTCAGTTGGGAGCTGCGGCACGATTGGGGCCGTCCGGCCCAGGGGAGACCTTAGGGTTGGTGTGCTTGGCTCATAAGGGTTTCTGTTGGCCGAACGACCAAAAACCTTCTGGAAGTAGGTGGATGAGACTTATGCGAGACCAAATCACATTACCTTTTCTTTTGTATTATTGGTCTTAAATTGAATTAGAGCGAGATGACTGGTCCATCAGCAAGAAAATTTACATGTACTACATGCAAGGTGTACCGCTGGTGTGAGGACTTCAGCGGGAGGAGTGCGAGCGACCTAGACTCCTCGAGTGTCTGCGACTTTTGCAAACTCGAGGAGAGGTTGATGAAGCACATCTCACTGCTCACGAAGGAGAACAACTCACTAAAGGAGGAAGTTCTCCGAATGGACTCACAGAGGTATGACTGCCATGTGAGAGACAAGGCAGTCCAAGGAGCTTCTTCACCGGAGAGCTCCACCAAGGCGGTAAAGAACAAGAAGAAGAAGAACAAGAAGAAGAACAACAAGAAGAAGAACAACAACAATGAAGAGGGAAAAGAGACTGCAGAAGGAAAAGAGACTGCAGAAAAGTGTGATGGAAAAGAGGAGGGGAATATGGAGAAGGGAGAAAAACCCAAGAAGACAGTTGAGGAGGGATTAGAGGAAAGTGAGGAATCAAATAAGAAGGAAAAGAAAATGAAGAAGGAAAAGAAGACGAAGAAGAAGCAACCTGGAGGAAGTGACGAGCCCGGCAGGAATTCAAAACACTCTCGGGTTCCTCACAAGGCATCTCGTGCTCCTACCAAGGAGAGGCCTGAGCATATACACATTGTAGGTGATTCCCAGGCACGAGGGCTGCAACCCCTAATGGCAGATCGCTTTCACACTTCTGTGACGGTGAATTGTTTGCCAGGTTGTGGCAATGCTGACCTCCGAAAGGAAGCTGAGAGGATCCAAACGTCCAGATCTGCTGTCATTGCACTCATGGTGAGTGGTAATGACATCTACCTGAGAAATGGTAGAGTAGGCATGACCGAAGGAGTCCTCTCGGATGTGCTCGGTGCAGTAGATGACTGTGGGTTAAAAACCCGCAGAAGGGTAGTTGTTGGCATGCTCCCAAGGAGAGGCCCTTTAGGGACTGCTCTGTCAAAGAACATTGCAGTAAATCAGCGCCTGGCTGATTTGTGTACTGCCAAGGGGGTGTTCTTTGTGGACCCCTACACCTCACTCTTTGGTAGAGACGACCTCTACCAGAGAGATGGCACACATCTCTCACCAAAGGGGAAAGAAGTGCTTTCTAAATTAATGGAAGACGCCGTCCGACGATGTCTCAGGAGCACTCGACCGAGCGTGGAGGAGAGCCCTCGTCGCTATGCTAGAGTGACCCCAGAGAAGACATTCGCTGAGATCCTGAAGAAGGATATCCCCAGCACTACCAAGACAATGACCAAACCGGGAAACGGAAGAGTATAGGGAGCCCTGCAGTTGGGGGTTCCCTGAAGGTTCTATTGTTCAACGCCAGGTCCATCCGAAACAAGTTTTTGGAACTGCGGGCCCTCGTTGCGAAAGAGGAACCCGAGATGGTGGCCATAACGGAGTCATGGTTGAGAACCTCAGACAGAGATCTTGAAGGGGAATTCGTGATTCCAGGCTACCAATACTTCCACAAAGATAGAGAGGACAGAGGGGGTGGTGGTGTGCTGTTGTATGTAAAGAACTCTATCAAATCGATGACCTGGAACATCACATCGAACCACGAGCTCCTTGGAGTTGACCTAGAAGTAGGCACTGCAAAATACAGAACCCTGCTGCTTTATAGACCCCCTGGACAACTCAATGAGATGGACAGGGACCTATACCAGTTGCTGGGTCAACTAGTGGACGGCAGGGTGTGCATCCTTATGGGGGACTTCAATACACATGTTGACTGGGAAACCAGAGAGCCCTCTGCCGAGAACACACCACTCTTGGAGTTTGTAAATGATGAATTCCTCACTCAATGGTAAGGGAGCCAACAAGAGGTGCTAACATACTCGACTTGGTCCTCACCTCCGAGGATGACATCATTCAAGACCTCTCTGTAAACGAAGAAATAGGTGGAAGCGACCACAAGCTTATAAGATTTTCAGTTAAGGTCCCTAATATGGAGACCGTGACCCCGGTGCATAGAAAATTAGACATGGGGAGAGCGAACTTTGCAGGTCTTCGTGAAGGCGTTGCTGAAATGGAACTAGAGGAGGGAGAGAGTGCTGATGATCTGTGGAGGTCATTCTTGTCTTCCTTCATGGAACTTCAGCCCCGCTTTATTCCTCTGAAGGGAACAGGTCAGAAGTTCATTCAACCGAAGTGGTTTAATCGGGAAATCCGTAACCTACTAAGGGAGAGGAGAACTGCGTATCGTCGAGCGAAGGCATCTGGGGACTTTGACGGTCATAGAAGACTGAATCGAAACGTGAAGTCCAAAATAAGGGCTGCTAAGTGTGCTGAGGAGGTCCGTGTGGCTAGACTCTGCAAAGAGAACCCCAAGGAGTTTTTCAGTTATGTGAATGGCCGTAAACCAATCCGACGCAGGATCGGTCCCTTGGTGAATGAGGAAGGAACATTGATGCACTCTGATGCAGAAAATGCTAACCTCTTAAATGAGTACTTCTCTTCAGTGTTCTCTGAGGAGAGTGGTCCCATTCCTGAACCTTTGGACTCCTTCAGTGAGAAGTTGGAGTCAATGGTCTTCACCCAAGAAGAAATAGAGAGAAAAATAATCGAATTAAAAGCAAACAAGTCCCCCGGTCCGGATGGGTTCTTACCTAGAGTGTTGAAAGAAGTGCATGGTGAAGTATCACGGCACCTGTGCATGGTCTTCAACAGGGTAACCCAGTCTGGATGCGTTCCTAGAGACTGGCGTGAGGCAGAGGTGACTCCTATCTTCAAGAAGGGAGATGCTAGCCAACCGTCAAACTACAGACCCATCAGTTTAACCTCGATAGTCTGTAAACTCATGGAGAGCATCATGGTGGACAAAATAACAGCACACTTAGAATCAAATTTGCTACTGAGGGGTTCCCAGCATGGGTTCCGGCAGCACCGGTCATGCCTCACAAATCTGGTGGAATTCTTCCATTTTGTTTTCAGTGAGCATGATCGGGATAAAGCGGTCGATGTTGTCTACTTAGACTTTCAGAAAGCCTTTGATAAGGTACCCCACCGCCGCCTCCTTCGGAAAATGCGTGCACTGGGCATAGACGGAAATGTGGCAAATTGGATAGAGAACTGGCTAAGTGACAGACGGCAGCGGGTGGTAGTGAATGGACAGGCTTCAGAGTGGGTGCCCGTTACTAGCGGTGTTCCCCAAGGTTCTGTTCTGGGACCACTACTGTTTATCATCTATGTTAATGACGTGGATGGTGACATGGTTGCCAAGATTTCCAAATTCGCCGATGATACTAAGCTTGGTATGAATGTCGCGAAAGAAGGAAATACTACCCGCTTACAAAAAGATCTTAGGAAGATCGGGGAGTGGTCTGACACGTGGCAAATGCCATTTAACGTTAACAAATGCAAAGTTATGCATATAGGCCACAGAAACCCCCGAACAGAGTATAACCTTAAGGGCAATGCTCTCATAAGCACTGATACTGAGAAAGACTTGGGTGTAACTATCACCAGTGACCTCAAGTTTTCAAAGCAGTGTATTGAGGCTGAGAAGAAAGCCAAAGGATGTTAGGGTACATAAAGCGACAGTTTGGATACCGGAACAAGGAGATAGTACTTTGTCTGTACAATTCCCTTGTCCGACCGCACCTGGAGTATGCAGTCCAGTTTTGGAGTCCTTCTTACCGAAAGGATATCGGGAGATTGGAACGAGTGCAAGCCAGGGCAACCAAACTTATACCCTCTCTTAGACACAAGAGCTATAAAGATGACACATTCGAGGACGGTCGCCTACTTGCGCAACTAAACCCACAGGTACCCTCTTTGTATGGATCGTAAGGTCCCCTAGGGTACTTCTTTTCCTTGTAACTCCTTGTAACTCTCTCTCTCTCTCTCTCTCTCTCTCTCTCTCTCTCTCTCTCTCTCTCTCTCTCTCTCTCTCTCTCTCTCATAATAATAATAATAATAATAATAATGATAATAATAACAATAACTTTGCCCTGTTGCCTCACTCATCCCATTAAAAAAAAAATAATAATAAGTCCACGAGGAGACCGACAAACAGACAGACTGACCTTTCTGCTTTGTATACAGAGGTAAATACGTCTAGTGGTGAGAGCCACAGCGAGAGGTATTGGGGTCATCACTACAGCAGCGGCCGGGAATACTGAAAACACAACAATAATAATAATAACAAAGTATACTTTTGATAGATTGGAGCGACTCAATTCCTTCAAAATATTCCAGGAAACAGACCCAGGTGAAGTAAAATAATGGTATCCTGTTGCATGGAATAGTTTGGAGGATAATTTGTTTCAGAATTACGACCCAAAACAATGTGCTATATACACCCTTAAGGGAGTATATAGCACATTGTTTTGGGTCGTAAGGGGGTAAGTAAATCTGGAGCAACTGAATCCTCCAAACTATTCCAAGCAATAGAACACCATTATTTTTATTCATATGGTCCTGTTTCCTGGCATATACTTTGGAGGAATCAAGGCACTCCAATGTAACAAAAAAAGAATTACCACCTTAATTAATAATATACTCACCGACAGTCAAATCCCCCGCAGGCTTCTCCAGGGTAAATTTGAGGATGAAGACAGCGACACTGGCGTTCTGTACCCCGGTCTCTACACATACTGCAATCCTATCCTTGAGTGGGAGTCTGAGGAGTGTGGCCAGGATCAAACCGCTCAGGTAACCCAGAGTTGGCAGCCCGAAGCCAGCCAGTACACTCTGTTGATGGAAAGTAG
The DNA here is from genome assembly GCA_033782935.1 of Petrolisthes cinctipes. Classification (NCBI taxonomy): domain Eukaryota; kingdom Metazoa; phylum Arthropoda; class Malacostraca; order Decapoda; family Porcellanidae; genus Petrolisthes; species Petrolisthes cinctipes. The sequence continues at coordinate 258,725 of JAWQEG010000238.1, read as the reverse complement.
ACATTACCCTAGATTATAAAGGAGAAAAAAGGGAGACTATGCCAGGCCAGAAAGGTTTTATTATATATCTTCACAAGGGAGAAGTAAGGAGATAGAGATCGAGGAGGGGTAGCAAAATTGAAGGAAAATTGAGCAACAACGAAGGGAAAAAGAATAAAGGAAAGGAGGGACAGCATGGAGAAGAGAGGAAAGGGATGAGTCTAAAGGTGTGTCAAAATCTTTAACCCACATTTTTGTAGATAATATCCCCCTGTGGGACTTACAGACTGAAAATAAAGGCAATCCCGTATCATTAAAAGGGAATATTCTGCTGTGAGTGGATTGGAAAGCAACTGATTCTTTCATACCATGCAGAGAACAGGCTACTCTATAGTGTATTATTAATATTATTATTATTATTATCATTATTATTAATATTTTTATTATTATTATTACTATTATTATTATTATTATTATTATTATTATAATAATAATAATAATAATAATAATTATTATTATTATTATTTATCTTATTATTTATTTATTTATTTATTTATATTTATATTTTTTATAATGTATTCATTTTTTCAAGGTGCACCGATTCCCTTCTAAGTAATATGATCTTAGATACACGTTTTACATATATCCTAGTTGCTAAGAAGTACTTAGTTGTGTACATTATTGGTGTAATTTGTCTTGGTTTGAGTTACATTCAGCACAACAATCAAGAAATGAAATGATGGAGCCGGTATATTTTTGCCATGTTAAGGGGGAAGTTTTGTGTTGGTAAATATGGAGCAACTGAATCCTCCAAACTATTCCAAGCAACAGAACACCATTACTTATGCTATTCTGGTCCTGTTTCCTAGCATACTTTGGAGGAATCAAGGCACTCCAAAGTACCAAAAAAGAATTACCCCTTAATCACGTGGTAAATATTTAGAATGGCCTCCATGCCAGTACACGTAGTAAACTGTAACAATAGAAACTTTCAGGAAACATCTAGACAAATATATCGAAAAGAAAGCAACCCCAAACTCACATTATTTGCTAAGGAATGACCGATACGCTTTAAATTGTGTTATCTCTACAGGATGTAGTGTTTGATCAACAGTAAAATAGAACTAACAACTTTAACTCGTCCTTTCCTGTCCTAAATTCCACAGCATAATAATATTTTTCATCCAGCATGATTTACTTTTCAACTGTTTCACTGGCAATTAAAGTTGGAGAGAATAGATTGTGAGTTTGGAGGAGCCTTCCACTATTCTATCCTCTCTCTCTCTACTAGTAGCTAATAACACTCAAACAGCCACGTAAGGATCAATTAGTCTGCTGTTGCTGCTGTTTGGTATCATGTGTATTCCGTTTGTATTGCTCCTCACCGTGGCATCAAAGAGAGAGAAGACGTAGAGATTAGCGTAGACTCCGAAGGTGAAGAGAAAGATGACACTGAAGATGGTGATGGGCGTTAACAGTTTCATCATCACTTTGGACACCCTGAGAAAACAAGAGAGAAAAAAGGAGATACAGTAGAAGTATATATTTTTTAAAGTTATGCGAATCTGATATAGTATACTCTCTTTATCTTTTGGAGTTGGTTCCCCTTCGAACTGGGGACATTCATTGCCTTTCCTTTCTTCCACTGTCCCTCATTTCCTTCTCTTTCCTTCGTGCTTGCTGTCCTTCCTTTCTGTCTTCATCTGTGTTGTGGTATAATGTCTTCTTTTTTCCTCTTTTCATTCATTCCGTCTTCAACAAGGGTATCACTATAGAGCCTTGTGATGCTGTTGGAAAAATTGGGGGCAAGTGATTCCTCCAAATTGCATGCATTATGAAACACGTTGAATTAACCAAGTCGTTCGTTTTCTGGCATAGCTTGAAGGAATCATTTGCTTCGGTTTTGCCTATTTATATTACAGACCTCTTAACTCATTCGTCTAAATTTGCTTCGGTTTTGCCTATCTATATTACAGACTCCTTAACTCAGTCGTCACAGTTTGTCCCCCCATTAGTTAATCATAGTCATAATTATATACAATAGTTAGTTATGTTGCAAATTAAAAGGTGGCTTTGGTTGGAAAAGGGATTATTACAGATATAATTAGCCACTGCATCATCTCTCTGACAGGTAAAACCTTTCAAGAATTAGTCAGAATACAACACCAAACAATTTATTATACTGAAAGTGAGAGAGTTAAGGGGAAAATTTGTTATCATCTGTCTACGCTACGAAACAGAACCATTATACTTAGGTATGTACAGTCGCGGATATAGGTTTCAACACATATATACATAACTCAAACAAAGTGCTGTGTAAAGTTTGCACGTTCTCATATGATATCATTGCTTTGAATAGTGAATATCTGCTTGTAGTAAAATAAAATATGGTACTAAACCTATATAATGAAAAGTTTCTCAGTTAACGAACAAAGGGAAGCTGTCAAACGTTTACCTGAATCTCTACTATGTGGATTATTATACTATTATTGTCCCCGACTACACGAAACAAGACTTCCTCGGTATGATTATTATTTTTTGTGGCATAATGTGGACGATGGTAAAAGGAAAACACCGTATGAGGAGGAGCCTTGATTGACAACGCCTCGCTAATCTTTCTTCAGTACAAACTCCACCTGTTGATTCCATGTGTCGTCAATAACACCTCCTCCTCAATAAGATGTTGTTCTTTAATTAACCATTCCATCAAATCAATGTATATTCTAATTCATAGTTTTTTTTTTCAGGACTCATTAACTTTCAATATGCAATTTACATTACATAAGTCCCTAATATGTTGGCTCCTTATCACATGGTATTTTGTCCAATCAATGTACAGTATATTTTAATTCATAGTTTTAAGGAATGATTAACTCTCAATTTGCAATCGACACCATAGGTACAGTGCAGTCACGTTCAATTGTCCTGTCAACAAGCACCTTCGAATACAACGTCCTCAATAACGATTCCCTCATATGGTTCACTTTCATTCACCAGAGACAGGACTTTTGATCGTGACTGTACCTTATAAATTGGCAGACTGTACTCACTTGGGTAGGAAGCGCTGAATCAACAGACCGATGATGCAAGGTATGGAGAGACTGACAACCAACACAGCGATGTTCTTGTACGGGATGACAAAGTCAGCCCCTTTCACGATCACTTCACCAAGCAGATAAACCCACAGAGGAATGGCACCTGCATGAAGGAAAAATATAGTGTAGCCTAGTGTGTGTGTGTGTGTATCGGTGGGTGGGTATGTATATCTGTATAGATGTGTGTGTGTGTGTGTTTTATGCTTCTCTTCCCGACGGGTTCCCCCTGGGGTATAGGTGGCTACGAATACCTACCAAGTATCCCTGCTTGTTGTAAAAGGCGACTAAAAGGGGTTTTCATATCTCCAAGTGTCCCTTTCTTTTCATCTGTTACCTTTTGTTCTTTCTGTCCCACCTCTCAATCACCTTCTTCCTCGGGCGCCATATGACCTCGCTTTTGCGCCGCCAAACATAAATTATTTAATCCATGAATCAATTCCGACAGGTTGGTGTGCTGAGTGAGTAACTGAGCGAATGGAGAAGAAAGATGAATATTGTGGTGAATTAATGTACAGTCCTGAGTCAAAATCTGTATTCAGGTCTACCTCGAACAACCTGATGGAGCATTAATCCAGTTCCAGCAAGTATGAGACAGAATAAGTGTTGTAATAATTGGTTCACTGGTATGTCAAAAGATTCGAAACTTCAACAAGACCTGGATACTTAATATGGCGCGTGACTGTACACTGCCTTACTTATACTCCAATTATTTTTTTATATCTGACGAAAATGTACCAACAGCCTCATTTATTAATTACTTGTCTTTTTCGATAAATGTAATGCAATCCAAGCTCAATTATACCAAACTTTTACACAACAGGTAACTCTCTGAAACTCATAAACACAGGAATGTAGGCGAAACGTGTCTAAGGTTATATTACTTAGCTGGTTAGAAGGAAATGTTATACAGATCTGTCCATCTGTCAGTCTGTCATTCCCTTCATCTCCCTATCAGTCTTCCCATCCACCCATCCATCCAACCAAACATATTCAACCATCCTTAATTATATCCAAGCATCCATCCATCCATATATCCACCTCCATCCTACCATCCATCCAATCAACCATATATCATTCCATACAATCATCCATCCATCTAACCATCCATTTATTCAACCATCTAGCCATCCATCCATATAGACAAATAATCCTTATATCCAACTCTTCATCCTTATATACAACCATCCTTATATCCAACTCTCCATCCATCCATCCAACCATCCTTATATCCAACTCTCCATCCTTATATCCATCCTTCCGTCCATCCATCTAACCATCCATTTTTTCAACCATCTATCCGTCTATCTATCCATCTGTCACGAGTCAGCCATAGACTCGTAACGTAATTTAAATTATCGCGTATGTAAGCATAATTAATAGGCTGACAGAGTGGGAAAATTCCATACTTGTGTCAAGGCATAGAATGTTCTAGAGTAGTGGAAGTTTCCCAGGAGAAGAACAAAGGATGTAGGAGTGGGTTAATATGTGGGTGCAGTCTTAATCCGCAGCCTAAAATAGACCAGGTAGTAGCTTAATTAAAAAGGGTAAGGGGTCAGGTCTTAACTGAAATTTGCCACATCCAGTCCTATAAGGTGTTCGTAGGTTAACTACATCTTGTATTAATAAATTATGCTACCAGGGTAACTTATGGTATTGCAAATGATCGTGAAGTGGAGGGAAATTATCGGGAATTAATAGTACGCCATAGGTAAATTGAAATTGCATGTATAACTAAGGAATGAGTGGATAAAATGTAAATCGTAGCCAGTTAGGAAAAACGAATACAGATAGGGGGAGGAGTCAGGAAAAATTTGAACTTCCAGCCTCTCAGTTAATGTTGAAAATTATAGTCAGTTTGGACAGGACACTTGAAGAGACAACACTCGTATAACTAGCTTCTTGCTTGCCTTAATTAACCTCCACGTGTTGAGTGGGGAAGTGAACAACGTAAACGTCGAGTTGTTGGATATTACCACGATTCACAAGGCTTTATAGTTGTATAACTGGTCAATCGCATCGACGGTGATCAGCAAAAATTAAAGGTGAGAGGGGAGCTAGTCTTGAAAAATTACGAGTGTGTGTTGCGAGACTCTGAAAATAATTACCAAGTGTGGGACATTAGAAAATATTTCAAACTTGTGTTAGTTTGAAAATTCATTGATATTAAAGTAATTGAGTAGGAGGTCCAGAAAACAGCACCTGTGATATATATATAAATTGAGTGTTAGCATTGACAGAATCATTACAGTGTTAACGTAAGCTAGACTAGAGTACCAGAAAATCGTCACGTATACGAGCGGAACGAAGCGATGCGAGCGAGAGCGCGGTTAGCTAGCGAGCATTGAGTAAGTGTATGCGTGTGTGTGAAAATTTAATTATTCATGTTGGCTACTGGAGTTGAATAAATATAGAAAATTGCAATTGGTTGTTTGAATGCACCAGTAGATTTGTTTATTTATATAAATACATATATATCGGGAAGAACCCCAGAACATTAAAAATTCTATGTGCCGGGGTGGTTGAGGCCTAAACGGGGAAATAACCCTGATTCTTTCTTCGCTGCAGCCAACCAACGAAGATCATAAATTAAACCGGGCAAGGTAAGTTTATAATTATCATATTATAAATTAAATTATCGATCATCTCACATCACCGTCACACCATCCATCCATATAGACTACCATCCAACTCTCCATCCTTATATACAACTCTCCATCCATCCATCCATCCAACCATCCATCCAACTCACCAAAAGCAACGAGGGTGGAGAAGAAGGTCATCACGATAGAAAGGTCGAGTGATCCCCCCAACAGGTGAGTCCACATGTTGGAAGCGCCACCCCCCGGACAACACCCCAACAGGAAGAGACCCAGCTGTGCCAAGTAGTTGTCGGGGAAGGCCACGTTACCCAACCCGAAGGCGATCTGATTGAGGAAGGGGGAGAAGGAGGAATCATTAAGGGGGTAGCATACATAGTGTTGGTAAATCTGAAGCAACTGATTCCTCCAAACTATTCCAAGCAACGGACCACCATTATTTCTAAGCATCTGGTGTTCCTGTGTCCTGGTATCTTATGGATGAATCAAGGAACTTCAATATACCAAAAGTATTCTATCCCCTTAATATTATAAACTAAACTAAGGGGGAAGAGGGAAGGCTACATGTGCTGAGCCATAACAACCTTGTACAGTTGTGGAAGGGAGTTTCTGTACCTCCATGGGTCCTTCTTTATCCTATAGCACACACCTTTAGTTGATCATAATGCTCTCGTGATTAATCATTATGTTATATTATGATTAACATTTTCTGGCAAGTTTTCTACCAATCATATTTTTTTGTCGTTATATATGTTACTATCATTCATTCATAATTCGCTTCCATTACTAGATCAAGGTGTGTACTAGGGTAAAAGGGACCTCATTGAGGTAAAGAAACTCCCTGTACATACACCACAATGGAGAAGTAAAAAGAGAGGGCGGGCTGCAAACACGGAGGAATAAGGCCAGGGGTGATAGATGAAGAGAGGGAATGGATAAATAGCCTTGGGTTTAAGGGGGAAGTTTTGTGTTGGTAATTCTGGAGCAACTGACTCCTCCAAACTATTCCAAGCAACAGAACACCATCATTTTTGCTCTTCTTGTCCTGTTTCCTAGCATACTTTGGAGGAATCAAGGCATTCCAATGTACCAAAAAAGAATGACCACCTTAAGAGGACGGCCAATTAAACCTTTAAATTGCTGCCAGTTTGAGTTAATACATTGATTCAGTATCCAGTTGTGGAAATGTTTAGGGTAATTGATCTTGGATTGAATGAATGATTGGGTGATTGGTTGGTTAACTGATTGACTGTCTAATTGGTTGAATGGGTAATTGATTAATCGATTTATAGATACACTGACTGATTGATTGCCTGAGTATGTAATTAACATCTGAGTAATTGGCTGACCAAATCAACCATCTATCCTGCAAATTGATCAATAGCTGTCAGGATATATTATAAGTTCATCAATTAAATAATCCATATATATATACACTCAACCACTCAGGGTCAGTCAGTCTCATATACACACAGTCACGTGCACACCAGACATAACACTGGAATCTCATCACACTCACCAAGGGCATGAAAACATACTGACAGAAGAGGCCCACCATTGGACCTAAGGGTTTTTTTACGATACCACTGATGATTTTCAAGTCTATCGTGGCTCCCATGAACACGTAGATGATGGTCACCAGCACTCCCAGCAGGTTGGTGAAGAGAGAGTTGATCTCTTGGTAGGAGAGTAACACCGACATGTCCAGGACTGCTTCCCCCGCCACCTATACCAATACACAGACGGAATTTTAGGGGGGAAGATTTGTGTTGGTAAATCTGGAGCAACTGAATCCTCCAAACTATTCCAAGCAACAACAGAACACTTATTATGTTTGTTCATCTGGTCCTGTTTGCTAGCATACTTTAGAGGAATCAATGCACTCCAAGGTAACAAAAAAGAATTACCACCTTAAGGGGACCAGTGATGTATACAGTCAGAACATTGGAGATAAACTTAGTCCTTCAAATATTTGCCACGAAACAACACCTACATTGAAGGAGTTTGTTTCGTGGCATTGTCAGGAAGAATCAAAACAAGCTACCAATTCCCATACACGATCACAGGGTTCTTAATTAAGGAAGAAAGAAGAGCTTGCTAGGCCTAAATGAATGACCCTGTAGTACTGGGGAATAGTAACAGGAAGAGGTATGAGTCTAATGCCTTACATAATAGCAGTGAATATTCTATCTTGGGTATTGTTTATGAGAGAGGAGAGAGGTGATGATGATGATGATGAAGAGGAAGTAAGAAGAAAGCCGCCCAAGGTCTATAGACGAGACGTAACCCTGAGAGAGAGAGAGAGAGAGAGAGAGAGAGAGAGAGAGAGAGAGAGAGAGAGAGATTTGAATGGGTTGTGTTTGTTCATCGTCAAGGTCATGCAGGTATAGATAATGTCCAGGATATCCTGTATATAGGAAGCTTACCTCACAGTCCTTTACATCTATGAGAGAGAGAGAGAGAGAGAGAGAGAGAGAGAGAGAGAGAGAGAGAGAGTTACAAGGACAAGTACCACCTCAAAAGGTCTTACGACCCACGCCAAGGAGGTACCGTAGGTGTAGTAGTAGTTGCTAACTAATAGTGAGAGAAAAGTATAGTAAAGAGAAGGCTCTCCCCACCCACCTCTCCCACCCGCATTGCGGGTATGGAAATGGAAATGTACCTAACCCGGAGGAAAAAAGGCCGGACTAGGAAATTTTTGTACGGGAAAGGAGGAAACAATCACTTTAACTCTAACAGGCTTGGCAGAACTTTGTCTAACTGTTTCTTGAACTGTTCTATCGAGGAACTATCAACTACCTCTGCTGGTAGCTGATTCCAGACATTGCAGATTTTATATGTGAAGAAATTACCTAACGTATTATGGCGGAAGCGTTTCAAGTCTAGTTTCCATCCATGGTTTCTAGTTGCATTAGTGTTTAAGCTAAACAGGCACTGATAATCAATGTTTTCATATCCACGAAGGATTTTGAAAACTTCAATTAGTTGACCTCTCAAGCGTCTCGTCTCTAATGAGAAGAGACTTAGTGCCTGCAGCCTTCTCTGGTAGCCCATGTGCTTAATTGATGGGATCAGCTTGGTGGCCCTAGCCTGGACTCTCTCAAGCCTCGCAATGTCTTTCTTGAGAGTCGGCGACCAGAACTGCACAGCATATTCCTGATGTGGCCGAACCAAAGAATTGTACAGAGTGAGGACTATCTCTTTGTTTCTAAATCTAAATTGCCTCTTTATGTAACCAAGAAGCCTCTGGGCTTTCTTCTCTACTTCGAGGCACTGCTTGGAGAATTTGAGGTCACTGCTGATCAGTACACCTAAGTCTTTCTCCAAGTCAGTACTACTAATTTCACTTCCCAACAAAGAGTAACTGGCTCTCTGATTGGCTGGACCTATATGCATCACTTTACACTTATCCAAATTGAATGGCATCTGCCATCGTTCAGACCACTCTCCTACTTTCTCTAGGTCTTTATGTAGTTGTTCTACCTTTTCAAATGATGAAGCATTACACCCTAACTTGGTGTCATCAGCAAATTTTGCAATTCGACTGACAATGCCCACATCTATATCATTAATGCAGATTGTAAAGAGTAGTGGACCTAGAACTGAACCTTGAGGAACCCCACTTGTGACTGATGCCCAACTTGAGGCTTCCCCATTGATTACTACTCTTTGGCGCCGGTCAGTCAGCCAATTCTCAATCCATTTAGCAAGCATGCCCCTTATTACCAGTGCACGGGTTTTTGCCATCAACCTCTGATGAGGTACTTTATCAAAGGCTTTCTGAAAGTCCAGATAAAGGATGTCTATTGCCCGGCACTGGTCATACTCGGAAAGCATACCGTGGAAAAATTCAATCAAGTTGGTCAAACATGAATGCCGACGCCTAAAACCATGCTGTGAATCATACAATAAATTATATGATTTAAGATGATCTACTATTCTATCTGCAACTATACCCTCCAATACCTTTCCTACTACAGATGTAAGGCTGATTGGTCGGTAGTTTCCAGGAAGATGGCGATCTCCCTTTTTAAATATGGGAGTCACATTTGCTTCCTTCCAGTCAGATGGGACCTCTCCTGTTTCAAGCGATATATTGAAGATAGCAGCCATGTAAGGGGTTACCTGGTCACATACCTCTCGCAAGACCCTAGGAAGAAATTCATCAGGACCGGGAGATTTATTGACACTTAATTTACCTATTCTGTCTCTAACTTCTGCTTCACTGCATTGGACTCTTTCTATGGTAACACCCTCATGAGTAGTGCCTGGCTCAGGGATGTTACCCCCATCTTCTCGGGTGAACACTGATGAGAAATGGGAATTTAGAATGTCTGCCATCTCTTCATCAGAGTTTTGCAAGACACCGTTCCCATCATGCAATGGGCCTATCTTGTTTCTAATTGGTTTTCTGCTGTTTACATAACCAAAAAACTCCTTGGGATTCTCCTTACACAAGGCTGCAATCCGGAGTTCCTCGTTATGCTTGGCTCTGTCTACAAGTGATTTCACCTTCCTACGTAGGTGGTAATATTCACTTTGTATCTCTAAATTACCAGTTCTTTTGAACTGGCGGTAGGCTGCCTTTCTTTTCCTAACTGTAGCTGCTATTTCTCGTGTGAACCATTTGGGTTGGGACACTAGGGATCCAACTGGCTTAGAGGGCACGAACATTGATTGTTGTGCCATAAAGCAGTCTCGAAATAAGCACCAGGACTCATTCACCCCTTGGCCCATTTCCAAATGCATTGCACTAACTCCCTTTCTCAGATTACAGAAATCTGCTCTACTGAGGTCGGGTTTGCTCTGTTTCTGAATTTTAACTTTAGACTTGGGTACTTGCAGTGAGAACCTAATTATATTATGGTCACTTCCTCCCAATGGCTCATCTACAGTCAAGCTAGAGACAAGGTCATCTTCAGAGGTGAACACAAGATCTAATATATTGGTTCCCCTTGTGGGCTCAGTCACCCACTGAGTCAAGAAAGCTTCATCAGCAAAGTCAATGAGCCTTCTTGATTCTGCATCTCCCGTTTTATCTACCCAGTTTACATGGCAGTTGAAGTCACCTAGTATAATGGTAATCTTCTCCCCTATTAGATCACTAAGTTCATTATATAACTTAGAATCATCGTCAATGGGTTGGTGCGGTGGACGGTAGACAACAATGAATCTATACACTCCACTTCCCACTGTCATGTCAACACCTAACACTTCTTGTTCTGACCCGACTTTGCAGATCACTGGATCTAGGGAGTCTCGGATATACAGGGCTACTCCTCCTCCCTCCCGATCGGGTCGGTCTCTATGAAATAATCTAAAGGTAGGGATATGGAATTCCCCTATACAGTCCCTTCCACTTGCATGGATCCAGGACTCTGTTATAGCTATTATATCTACTTTTTCAGTTGCTATCAGAGCTCTGAGCTCATTAAATTTGTTTCTAACTGACCTAGCATTTATCAGTACTACACTGAGGGAGTCTGTCTGAACTGACTGACTCCCTAGCCTGACACGTTTTCCGAAGGCTCATCGCTGACCAGGCTAAGGTTGGCAGCATCAGCTACCATAGATGGTGGTGCAACCACTTCAGGTACCGGGGTACCCTCTGTGGAAGAACCTCCCTCGTTCTGACAGGATGCTCCCACCCTTTTCTCCAAAGGTGGTGTCACCTCTATGGGTGTCACTTCAGGAGCATCACTGTCGTTGGGTTGACGACCCTCTCTGACCACATGAGTAGATCTAACTTCACGGTAGACAACCTGGTTCACCATGTCCCCGAAGACTTCCTTCCCTCACTTGTTAAGGTGCACCCCATCTGGCAAGTAAAGGTCTGCTCGCCCATAAAACACATTGTATGGGTCCACAAACCGAACACCAAGAGGGGTGCACATGTCCTCAAGCCTCTCATTTACCCCAATGGCTTTAGAGAGAGCATGGGAACCGGCACCAAGTCTAGGGAGAATTCCTATTACTGCTGCCCTATTGAATCTCTTGAGTTCATCCACCATGTACATGGCATCGAGGATGATCTCTTCAGTGTTGCCGGTCTCTCCATTCCTAAGGAACAGATCGTTACCCGACACCTGTGCAACTACCGTTGTGCTTTCACTGACTGGTAGTTTTTCTACTTCTTTCATGATGTCTTTAGTTTTTCTTCCTGAAAGGCACTTGACAGATCTTTTGGTGCCATTTACTGCACCAAAGTGCCTATCCTGACCCTTGACTAGAGAGTCACCAACCAATATGGCCTCCCTGTCTTCAGAGCAGAGAAGTGCATATCGGTTGGAAGTTGTGATGGGTTCTGAGTTTGGAGGTTTATGACTACATTTAGCAGCCTTCCGCTGAGTCACCCGAGTAAACCCGTCAGAGTTCCCATTTGGAGAACTCTGTGACCCTCTAGGGTCACTTGTGTTTGGAGCAGTAGGCCTAGCTCCTTTCTTTGTCTTTCTTTGTTTTCTTTTCTTTTTCTTTCCTTTTTTTTCTTTACTTTCTCTGGCCACTATTTTATTAGTAGACTCCTCTGAGGTTGACGGTTCCTCGGTGCAGCTACGCTGACCAACTTGACCCACCCTTAGTGTTTCTACCATATCTTGCAAGATCTTAATTTGATTTTTCAAGTCATTCATCTCCTGCGAGTGCTCTTTTCGGAGCTTGTAGAAGTCACAAGGTGTAGGGTGGTCCATTAGGTCTTTGTGGCTTGCACCACTAAAGTCCTCAGTCCACCTGTAGACCTCGCACTCCGGACATACAAACTTTCTACAAGAAGGTCCGTTCTTTGACTTGGGTTTCTGATTCATTGTTGTTGCTTTGAATATTCTTTCTAACAAGTTCTAATGTGTCAAAAACAAGAAAAGCTATCAAATACTCAGGGTCGTCACCATAAATTGCATAAAAAAGAGGATGCATGGAAACAGATACTGCTGTGCTAGATGCCTCTAACACTAGGAGGGAGTTCCTGCAGGGTCAGAAATTGCCAGAATATGACCATCCGCTTGCCCTGGGCCACGGTCATGAGTGAGGCCTTCCCAACCCGGCGCACATTGGCATTTTGTCCTCAAACATTTTGTCCCCCAGGAGGGGACTGGCGTAGCCAGCAAGGCTGGCAAAGAAAGAAAGGGACCAGCAACTCGGCCTCACCATCCGAAACACCCAACTAGAACCCCTGCGACCCTTTTGGGGCCTGGAAGGTGGCACTTGTCACCAAGTGTGCTCCACTAAACTCTAGGAGCAATCAGGTGCCCTTCCAGCAAGACTAAGGTACTGAAATTTCCCATGTTGTAGAGTGGAGGGAAATCCACAACACCTGCCTCATGAGTACCATAAGAGTGAACTCCAATGTCACCCAACTGACAGGCTGCTGTAGAGGAAGAGATGAGGACCAGTGGTTGAGAAGAGAAGGGATGAGAAGTTCGTTGATAGAAGAGGAACGGGGAATCTCACCAACCACTGACCTCCAAGAGAGAGAGAGAGAGAGAGAGAGAGAGAGAGAGAGAGAGAGAGTGTCTGTGTGTAAGTGAGTACGTGTGTGTGTGAGAGACAGACAGACAAACAGGAAGAGAGAGTGTGTGTGTGAAAACATGGGTGGCAGAAGCATGCCTCAAGTACAGTACGAGTATGTTTTTTGTTTTGATTTTTGTTTCTCTATGTTCCGACACTGGACATAGGCTTCATCAGGCCCGTTACCGAGGCCCAGGTCAACTACTACACACACACACACACATGTCACGACTTCCGAACTGGCACCCAGCCACAGAGGGAGGTAAGTAAGGGTAATTCCCAAGTACTGCAGCTGTTATGGTACGGTACCAGCCAGGGTGTTTTATGATGTTCGGTGGCCTTATAGTTAGTGCCTGAAACTCGATTTGAAAGAGTAATTTTCAGCCCCTCATCTGTGAGGATTCTATCTCCCGACATATAGGTTTCGAGTTTAGCATACTAACCACTCAGCCACCTCCCCTGTACAAGTCATCGTGAGGAAGGAGGAAACGAAGTATTATTTACATCAACTCTGACATTTAGGTGAGTGTTTATTTGTGACAATTATGACACTACAATAAGGAAAAGCTAAGACAAACAATGGAAGAGAAAACGTCAACTTTTACCTGAGATGAAAAGGGGAAGAGAGAAAACTGTACAGGACCGAGAAACCTTGAACCATAAAAGAGAAGAAGGCAGAGAAGAGGGACAGTAAGAGAAGAAGGCAGAGAGGAGGGACAGTAAGAGAAGAAGGCAGAGAGGAGAGGAGGGACAGTAAGAGAAGAAGGCAGAGAGGAGGGACAGTAAGAGAAGAAGGCAGAGAGGAGGAACAGTAAGAGAAGAAGGCAGAGAAGAGAGGAGGGACAGTAAGAGAAGAAGGCAGAGAGGAGGGACAGTAAGAGAAGAAGGCAGAGAGGAGGGACAGTAAGAGAAGAAGGCAGAGAAGAGAGGAGGGACAGTAAGAGAAGAAGGCAGAGAAGAGGAACAGTAAGAGAAGAAGGCAGAGAGGAGGGATAGTAAGAGAAGAAGGCAGAGAGGAGTGGAGGGACAGTAAGAGAAGAAAGCAGAGAGGAGAGACAGTAAGAGAAGAAGGCAGAGGGAAGGGACAGTAAGATAAAAAGGCAGAGAGAAGGGACAGTAAGAGAAGAAGGCTGAGAGGAGAGAAGGGACAGTAAGAGAAGAAGGCAGAGAGGAGGGACAGTAAGAGAAGAAGGCAGAGAGGAGAGGAGGGACAGTAAGAGAAGAAGGCAGAGAGGAAAGGAGGGACAGTAAGAGAAGAAGGCAGAGAGGAGGAACAGTAAGAGAAGAAGGCAGAGAGAAGGGACAGTAAGAGAAGAAGGCAGATAGGAGGGACAGTAAGAGAAGAAGGCAGAGAGAAGGGACAGTAAGAGAAGAAGGCAGAGAGGAGAGGAGGGACAGTAAGAGAAGAAGACAGAGAGAAGGGACAGTAAGCATGACTGACTAAGAAGAAAAGAACTGGATAGAGGAAGTGAGGTAATACAAAGGGATTGGCTCGGGTCTGAAGGGGAGCTAAATCTCTTACAGTACCGTATTGCCCACATCTTTCCAGTTAATTATATCCCCCTACGGCCCATAACCTAACAAAATAACTATATTAACCAACAATAATTATACCTCATCATCATCAACTCTTCCTCTCTTTACTCGTGTTAATAAGACACATGTGTAGAAATTCAAGTTAGTGTTTTTCACATGTATTAAGGGGGAATCTCTTTTTTGTATGTTAGAGTGCTCCGATTGCTCCAGAGTATGCCAGGAAACAACAGGACCAGATAAGCAAAATGAATGGTGACCTGTTGCTTTGAAGTGCATGGAGGAATCATGTGCTCCAGAATTACCAACACGGTACTATACCCCTAACGAGAGATTCTTTGGAGGATAGATTGGTGGGTTATTATTGATTCCCCCATGCAAACTATGCCACGAAACAGATCCCTCGTTAAATAAAGTAACATAAATTAAGGTCGTCTGTTTCCTGGCATGGTTTGGAGGAATCACCCACCTTCCAATAATCCACCAACAAGAAAATCTCCCCTGAATAAAATACTCTAATATACAGAGTGATCCATCAGTAATGTTCTGTGTGTTGTCAGGACCATGTACGTACCCTGTATGTACAGTTGCGGAAGCATATTCTGTCCCACATTTGTTTGGCATGTGGAGATATCTGGCAACTCTCTCTGAATAGACAGCAGCTCATACGAACCCCAAAGACTGAACCACCAATGAACTCCAGTCACGAAGAGAGTGTGTGATATCAATGAAAATTACTGAATATGATTTGTGACCTGAAATTTCACACACTCTCTTCGTGACTGGAGTTCATTCCCACATGCCAAACAAATGTGGGGCAGAATATGCTTCCGCAACTGTATGTATGTATGTATGCCGAGACATGCTGTGATACTGACTCTAGGTATTCGAAGCACACCTGAATACTTATTAGTGCTCGTGACTGTACAGTCACTCATAAAAATTAAGACCCCCACAGGCCAGTCATCTTCTTATACTTGTGATATCGGTTCTGGCAACAGTGTACGTGACGTCAGTGATGTCGCTTGAGAGATGAAGTTGATTTGCTCGACACATTTGTAACTAATGGTAGATAAGACGAAGCATGAGTTGGGATAATGTTTAGAGCAAACCAACCTTCCTCCAAACACAACCCACACCACACCACCTCTGACGTTCACACTCCCGTGAGGCCCACCCAGTGTTGTCAATGTTGGCCGAGATAACCCCGAAACACTAATTGTGAGCTCTGCTCGCTCGAACCATTCACTGGTGGGAGAGAGAAGTAAGGAGGGATTTGAGGAGGGTAGGGGGGGTGTCTATACAAGAGAGGTGAGAAATTTTTTTGGAGGAAGGTGAAAAATGAGTGGAAGCTTTAATAAAAGTACGAAAATACACCCGGTTATCAATTATTTATATACCGATATTCGTGTCAATTATTAACATCATTAAAGGTAAGATTAACTTTTTCATATATGATGTAACACAAAAACAACCGAGGTAATATTATTGTATACTTTTTTGTATAATATTTAATGGTTATTATCAAGCACTAAACGCTGAAAATACTTACACAATAACTGAATAAGAATCATGAACCAGAATGCTATTTATTAAATGAAGCAAATGTGAATACCTTTATATTACATGTGTCAAGTGTTGATACCACTAACACACTTCCATTTCCCCCGTATCTGCCTAACAGTTTATAATCATGTCAAATATCAAGGCTCTCATTATCCCTCACGTGATAGCAACCTTGTAATATTCTGAATATTTTTAATAATAGCTCGTTGTATTGAATATAGTGAACACGTGCTGTTTGATAATTTACTATGAATCCCTCAGTATTTCATCTGTTTCTAGGCAGCAAATTTTTTTTTATTTTGGCAGATAATACATGTGAGCAGAGGCCAGGGAGATTGCGTCTGGCACCCACAGGCTTGTCAACTGTATGTTTTTTTGTTTTTTTTGCATAAATTAGAGATTGACGTTGACTCTAGTCTCGTTAGCCCAAATTAGTTTTGATACTCCAAGAGGATTATGAGTTGGATGAAAACCACTAAACTGGTAAGGGTATTGAAGACTGAGTGTGGAAATATTCCCTGATGACTTGAAGATGTTGTTACGCGTGCCTGAATTATTATTAATTTGTAAGTAGTGCTATCCTATTAATTGACTGTAGCTGTGAGCGTGGGAAAGGAGGCTTACATCCGGCTGTGCTGTGTCTGGGGATAGTTCATCTATTTCACTCCATTTTCTTTGTGTATTTTTGTCAAAAGGTCGAGAGTGTCGTGGCCTGTTATGTTTTCTAGATTCGTACGCATCCCCCCCCCCCCCTCTTGCAGGTGGCCGGGGGAAGATTGTCCGTTTTCATTTCTATTGACTTCCAATAGTTGTTGAGACGGGAACGTATGCGTGATGTGTGCTTAAGTCTGAGTTAACGGAACAGTTCGGAGACGCGCCTATGACTTTGTTGTAACATGCTCACTTCTCTTTGTCGAGCCAACTGTATATAAGTGCGGGGGTTAAGCCTGTGCGGGTTAGATACCAGCGAGATTGGGACAACACAGTTTGTGTTTTGTAAGTGAGTGAGTGTAGTAAGATTCGAGAAGAGACACGCCAACGTATTTGATAAGTATAATTGTTTTTACTTCTACATTTTTCTCACAGTGAAATAGGGTCCCTCTCTTATAAATTGATATTACTATTACTATTATTATATATATTTGTGCATTGATATTTCTACTATTATATTATTACATGTGTGTTGTGATGCATTGATGTTTCTTTATTATATATGCCAGTGATGTGCTATCTAACCATTATTATTGAGTGATTAATTCTGTGCTTAAATGTACCTAGTGCCTTGCGTTATTGAAGTGTGTTATTGAAGTGATGGTACAGTGGTAGTGATTTATTGAGTGATTATTGCTGGTGCATTATTTAATCTGGGAAACTCTGTCTCATATTCTGTCATAGTTGGGAATCCTGATTTCATTTATTAATTCTTTCAGTGTTAATTGTTTGCCTTTGTGTTCGTTCATATTGTCAATATATTATAGAAAGTCAGAGTAGTTTCTCTATCATTTTTATTCATTGTATCCATACCTTGGTATATGTTTGGACGGTCTCTTTGGGTCGTGTTATCATTCGTTAATATAGGCTGGGTTTGTACTTTTACTTACAATACATAACTTTAATAGTCAGATACCTGCCACCCAGTGCTACTTTATTCTGTTGATAGCTAACGTCGGGGCAAGTCTAGTCTAGCGACTAGTACAGTACCGTATCTCTACCCTCCGTCCGTAACAATGTGTAAGGTGGTGCAGTCAGTCAGTTCACAAGACAAGATGTATATGGAAATTCACACTAATATCAACCTTGTAGCAGAAGACAGTAAAGACCAATACGGCATCAAATACAACGGTATGAGTAGTGGTAGAGTGTATATGGAATGTCACACTAATATCAACCTTGTAGCAGAAGACAGTAAAGACCAATACGGCATCAAATACAACGGTGTGAGTATTGGGAAGGTGTTGTATGATGGGAATCACAGGATTTGATCAGACCTTAACACGCCTTCAATAAAGTTTAATTTTAAGAAATGTTGAAAATAGTTGCCAGCTTCTTTATTAACATGTCCGATGAAACCTCAACTGTGCATCCCATGCATTACTTGATGGAACTATTACAATGTTTAAATAATTATGAATATACTTCTCTCGCAACTCATGACAGATAAAACCAATAGAACCTCTGTCACCAACATTATTATGTTATGTGTGTGTGTACTGGCTTATATAATTATATAAGTATATTACATGCACACAGAAAAGAGAGATACACACGGAGAAGAGAGATACAGACCAAATAATAATTTTTGCTACCAAGAGAGAAATGACAAAAAAAGGGTTTCATAGTCAAATTCCAATATTTCAATACAACAGGCTATTATTAAAAATATTCAGAATATTACAAGGTTGCTATCACGTGAGGGATAATGAGAGCCTTGATATTTGACACGATTATAAACTGTTAGGTAGATACGGGGGAAATGGAAGTGTGTGTTAGTGGTATCAACACTTGACACATGTAATATAAAGGTATTCACATTTGCTTCATTTAATAAAGAGCATTCTGGTTCATGATTCTTTTTCAGTTATTGTGTAAGTATTTTTCAGCGTTTAGTGCTTGATGATAACCATTGAATATTATACGAAAAAATACCGTATACAATAATATTACCTCGGTTGTTTTTGTGTTACATCATAATATTAAAAACTTAATCTTACATTTAATGATGTTAATAATTGACACGAATATCGGTATATAAATAATTGATAACCGGGTGTATTTTCGTACTTTTATTAAAGCTTCCACTAATTTTTCACCTCCCCAAGAATAATTTCTCACCTCTCTTGTATAGACGCCCCCCCTACCCTCCTCAAATCCCTCCTTACTTCTCCCTCCCACCAGTGAATGGTTCGAGGGAGCAGAGCTCACAACTAGTGTTTCGGGGTTATCTCGGCCAACATTGACAACGCTGGGTGGGCCTCACGGGAGTGTGACCAGCTGTACAATGTTACCAGAACGATATCACACCACTTAAAAGGTGTCTTGCCTGGGGGTGTCTTTACTTTTATGAGTGACTGTACATAGAAGTTTAATGTGAGTGGTCGTGTTCATGTTGGCAGGCATCTTTACTTTTTAATAAATCTACCAATATTTCTATTAAAAAACTGAATAATTTAATGAACAGTCACGAGCACTAATAAGTATTCTATTCAGGTGTGCTTCGAATATCTAGAGACAGTACACTTTGTGTATACAGATTATGATGCTGATGATGAAATATAATGCAGAAGGAAGAAAAAACACCTCGTTAGACCTGGATGGATGACCCTGTAGCACAAAGAGTGAAGAAGGGAGAGAGAGGGTTATAACAGGTGGGTGTCATTAACAGTGATAATTATGTTGTATGGAAGGAAGGAAGGTGCCAGACAGGAGACAGCTGAGGGAAATGATATGTCGGGAGGAAAAGAAACAATGGAATATAAATACAATTTTCTCTGTTAATTAATGATTGTCAATACCAATCAATACTTAATTTGTTTCATTTTCGTACCTTGCGAAAATGTACCGGCTCCCTCATTGAAACCCTTGACTTTTTCTGTACACGTAATGCAATCCGAAATAGATTACATCCAAAATTTTCCACAGATAGGTAGCCTATTTATCTACAACTTGTGAACACTGGACTGTAAGCGTGAGACATGTATAGCTGGAAACAGCCCAAAGGAAACATGCTCGTCACTATGATAAACAGTGAATGTTGACTCACTTAAATATATATTGTATAATTTTATACAGTATATATATATATATATATATATATATATATATATATATATATATATATATATATATATATATATATATATATATATATATATATATATATATATATATATATATATATATATATATGTGGCGCCACGAACATCGAACCGTAGTGAGTAACTACCAAAGCTGCTCCGCAGGCTTAATCACTTTCGACTCCTGTTAACATCAACCAATCAGAGACCGGAGAGAGTGGTTGAGCCTGCCAATCAGGAGCAGAGGGAAGTGAGGAGTGGAGGAACGGCAGCAAGTCTAGCAAGGAAGTCAGTCAACATCTCACCACCGACCTGTACACTTCACCATTATATCTCTTGTACAGAGTTCGATATTGTTAACTAAATAAAATACAACATCTGCCTGAGCGTGTTCTTTATAACCGCCACATATATATATATATATATAAAAAATTCAAAAATACTTTATATGATATTCATATGATTTGATCAAAACTTCAGACACACAAGGTTCTATGACTTTTTTTGTAACATTGATTAAAATCTCTTTGAGGGGTTGTCCGCTGTGGGTGATTTGAAGTGCTGCTTAATCTTCCAAACTACGTATACATATTACCAAAGAATTCACTTACTCTTAGTGATCTGTTTGCCTGCATTGTCTGGAGACATCAGTAGTCCTTAACTGTACCCACAACAGAAGAAGAAGAAAAGAAGAAGAATGTGCACTTCATTATGATATAGTGATAATTATAGTCCATTGCCTCACAGAAACTTTCCACTACAAGAAGATACAGCCAGGAAATCCTTGTTTACACTTAATTAAATAGGACGTGTTGTATAGAGACATGTAAGGAAGAGTTGGTGTTCATGTGGGAGTGTTTAGTGTTTGCGTGTGATGTGAGTCGGCAGTTTCTTCTCCCAGTCTGCGGCCCACAAATTTCCACGAACAGGTACAGTTGGAAACAGGAATTCGTAGTCAAGCCAAAGTGGAAGATGCTTAGCTCCTCTCAGAATGGAATTCCTTAGCGACCACAAAGATATACCAGGGTCAGAAACTATGATGTGGGAAGGCGACGATAGGCAAATACAAGACAAAAGTCACTTGTTATTGGATAGGGACAAGCATCTTGCACCTGGGCTGTACCACGAGTACTTGTGTCCAACTGTTCAGTACCTACAGGGTGTCCAGTAAGTCTGGACCCATAGGGATTTCTAAAAGTGTTCTGTATCCAGCATGAAGTTCTCATTTTACTCATTTTTTTTTTTTTTAAACCCCACCTAAAAGCCAAAGTTAACGAGGTCAAAAGTGTGAGCATTTTACACCTTGCAACACGCATTATGGTGGCGTGTCAAGAATATTCTGCAACTGTTATTTAGAAAGTGCGGTTTGTGTCTTCAGTTATGTGTGCGACGGAACGACGAACATGTTGAACAGATTATGTGATAAATATTTGGATTTATTTTAAATTTTATTGACTCTTTCCGATGGGTTTAGACTTATGAGACACCCGGTATGTACTGTACTTACTGCTGGATGAAGAAGGACATGTAGAAGCCAAGGGAATCTGTCCAACCATGATGCCAACCAGGAAATCGAACCCAAGGCCTTTCGTTTGTGAGGTGAGCGTTGGGACCAGTAGACCAATGGTGCTCCTCGTCACAACATAAGACTAACAAAATCTGTTTATAAGATGGTATAGACATTACTTACCACGTCAGGTTCATCGTATAACTTGACATAGACTTTGTTATATCCGATGAAGAGTGCCGAGATGTTGATGTGACCGTAGTATGTAAAGTTGTCGTTGGGTGTCCCTTGCATCACCTCGCCCACCTCAATCACCTCAGCCACAAACTGCAAACCCATCACAGCATGAGAAATTTTGGACGAGATGATACAGAGATGGTGAACAATTATGATACCACTACTATAAACTCAATAAATACAATAAGGATAACTCATGCTGAACCGACCTTGTCTTCTACGGTGGCAGAGACTGAGGTGAGTTGAGGTAAAGTGCTGTACCAAGTGATTCCATGTTCAGTTCCCTCCACTACCTTCACCAGGTTCTCCGGCACCAGTACCACGTCTCTAAGTTTCTCCACCCTTCCCTCACCACCGTCACCATCATCCTGAGTAAAGAAAAGTAAATAATAATAATAATAATAACAATAATAATAATAATAATAATAATTAGGTGTCCAAAGCTGAAGACTTTGAAAGGCCGAGCGGAGTAAAGTCAGTCCGGGAATATTTTCCTTTTAACCACTAGGCTAGTTCTAAATAGGTTTAAAACCCACCCCAATACTGTAGGAAACTTCTCTGACAGTTTGGTGATGATAACTGGTACGGTCTAGGAGGAGTTAGGTTCGGACATTTTCCAAAATCTGAGGCACAAGAACTGACGTTGACCACCAGGCCAAAAATCTTTCCAAAATCAGGGGCAAGAATAATGTCTGAAAATTTAGAAGACTCGCTTCGCTCGCGAAATATTTTACCAAAGTGTCCACCCCGCTTCCACCCCGCGCTGAAGTTAAGAGTACAAGAGAATAGCAGAAGCAAAATAGTGGGAGAATAGCAGGGGCAAGAAAACAGGAAATGGTCCAAGTACTGCAACGCAAGAATGAATTACTATATTGTACACTCACCAAGGTCTGTGCAACGAGGGGATGTACGAGGAGTGACAACCACCCAGCCACCAACACCACCACCATTGTCCACACTGCCATCTCCACCCACACACCAACCAACCAGCCAGCCACACACACACACACACACACACACAAGGCTGACTGACTGACTGACTGACTGGATGGATGGATGGATGGATGGATGGATGCTTGCTAGACTGGAGTGATGTGGTTTGAGTAGTAATGCAGGATGCTGAATTGGACCGGGTTGAATTGCTGTTGTGGGGGTAAGGAAAGGCAATTGTTGTAGTAAGAATTATAAATGAAGAATCAATGTTGTGATTGGATGAGGTTAATAATGCAATGCAATAGTGCGCACACACGCCCACACACACATACGCTCTCTCTCTCTCTCTCTCTCTCTCTCTCTCTCTCTCACATTTAAGAGGAAAAGGGGCTAGGACAGTGAAAAAGAGGTAAAGGATTGACTCAGTCCTATGGATACTCAAATCCTTGTAGTTGTAACGTTACGATCGAAGTGTTAAGAGTTAATAATGAGAATAATTGAATACAAAGAAATTTTAGCACGAACTACAATAAAGCACCATAGCAGTATATAAATGATTATAATTAAGATATGTACCAATTTTTAATCCTTTTAAGGGAAGATGATGAGTATTTTTTTGAGATGATATGAGAGCTTGATAAAAATGTTGATGTTAATGAGATGCTGATTATAGAACACTGTACGTGAGATGATGATTAGAGTACGTATGAGATGCTAATTATAGAACACTGTACGTAAGAGATGATAATTAAGAGTACGTATGAGCTGCTGATTATAGAACACTGCACGTAAGAGATGATAATTAAGAGTACGTATGAGATGCTGATTATAGAACACTGTACGTAAGAGAGGTGAGATGGGAAGAGGAGTCGAGATTCCATAACACCACCGCAGAATGTGAACAACTGAGCCAAAATCATATTACGACTGGCGTGGTGTGACGTCATACGCAGCCGGAGCTTGTACTGATCCACAAGTGTACCTACCTATTATTATATGGATGTTTATGTAAGACAGGGCAACGAACGCAAGAATAACCTAGTTGACTGAGTGGAAGGAGAAGAAAGAAGGATGTGCTGGGCTAGAGAGATATTAATTAAACCAAAAGAAAAAGACAACAGAGAAGGACAGAAAACACGAATAAATAAAAGATTGAAAGGACAGTCAAAAAAAGGAAAGTGATTGGCTCGGGTCGTAAGGGGCCCCAAAACCCATATAGGATATTAATTAGAGGTCCCGTACAGTACACGTATGTACAGCTCCAGACTGAATTTCATGGTACAGTCAGCACTGCCAACGCCTGTTTATCTGGGGTTTAGAGTTCGAGCATGTTGACTCGCTTGTCTGAAGCAGAGAGAGAAAGAGAGTATGCGTTGGGGTATAGGGGGGTGATAGCCATGCAGAAGTATGTAACTAACTAGTGGGTAGGGGATCTCCTACAAACAACAAACTCGGACTATTAAGCTGTCAGTGTCACATGACTTTCTCCGAACCATCGCTAAAGACGAGGCACCCTCTACTCAGCCACAACTGTCACACTCGAGTTACAGTCCATCATTTTCTCATTGAGTGTCCCCAGTAGGATGCTGCTCGGCGGCAATCGTTCTCTTCATATTTCTCACGGTCGTATCGCTTCCCTCTCAGATCTCATCAATGAGTCTACCTTGTTGTCTTAGTTTTTTTTTCTCCCTTAGGACACTAACTTGTAACCTAATACTTTAATAAATACTTATAATTTTATTATGATAATGTCAAAAACAGCATTTATTTCTAACCGCAGTAAGACAGACACATTGACTTGGATCATAATAAGTAAGAGACTGATGATCTGAGAATATACACTACGTAATGCATTGTCTATATCTATTACCGGCCATAAACTTAATGGGGCTTACTTGTTAGTATAATTTTACTATTACTGTATACAACTATTAAGTAATATGACCAGTAACATGGACTGACGTAATATTTATGTAATGATGTTAGTAATATGTTATGAGAGATTGGTTAGCGGGTGGCACGTGGACAACTTTTATTGTCCATGAATTCGTATATATACCGGCCATAAACCCATTAGCGCTTGTAAGTTGGTAAATTCTGATGATGAGGTTGATATCATAAAGTTCATCACACTGTTGGTTGAAGAGAAAACTGGAGAGAAGATTACTTATTCACCATACAATAATTATCCACATCACTTGTAATAAGACAGTAAAGTTTATATGAGTATCACTTCACTGACGTGCTGCAGAGAAGTTCATATTTTTATTATAAGTATTTATTAAAGTATTTGATAAAAAGTTAGTATCCCAAATATTTTAATCAATTTCATGTTATATCAATTATTTCATTTAGGTTATTTTTTTGTCTTCCTCTACGTTGTTCTGTAGTTACACACATCTGATTGGCTATCACCGTAGAGAGATCTCTACCCCAATACCTCCTCTCTTTCCCCTTCTCCATCCCCCCCCCCTCTCTGTGTGCTTCAGACAAGTGAGTCAACATACTCGAATTCTGAACCCCTGATAAACAGGTGTTGGCAGTACTGACTGTATTAGGAAATTCAGTCCGGAGCTGTACTGTACTGTACCACAGGCTGTGAGTCCCAAGGGTTATCAAGTCTTATGACATGGGATACTTCCACTATGTCATTAGACCATGGAACCACAATCCTAGTATATTGCTGAGCTACTATATAGAGAATAGTCGTATTGACACTATCTGTAATGAGAGATGAAGTAAACTATGTTTGGTGTCCAAGTTTGTAGTCAAGTGTCTACAAAAATGAATAAATGTAAATAAATTTTATATTTCTTGGGGGATAACACATCTCTGATATGTTAATAAATATATTAAAATGGCTGTAATGTTGCATTAACAAAAGTGACTCTCCTTCTTTGTACAGTTGCGGAAGGGAGTTTCTTTATCACCCTGGGCTCCTCTATACCCTACCCCACAAGGAGGTGACGGAGGTGTAGAGAGTTGAACATATAACGACGGAGATGATTGGTCGATAAGTTGCTTGGAAAGTTTAGTGATAATATAACCTTATTATATCTAAACAAGAGAGCATTGTGGTGAACTAAATATATTATGTTTATTTGCCATATATACAGTATATTAAGAACAGTAGCATACATTGTTAATGAGGAACTGAATTATAACGCATACTGGAATAACTCGTATTATATTCTCAGTTGTGGTTGTCATACATCAGCCAACTAATGGTGATGGGAGGGGATCTGCCTGGCATTGCTTCACGGGCTCACGGCTCGTGCTGTGATTCGTTTTAAGGCTTCAAATATTCATTTCTACCTTAGTAATAGGGATAGGTTATATGCTTTTTATATAATTATAGACAAATTTATAACGATTTATATTGACAGATAGTGAAGTAGTGTTATCGCTTGTTGTTAATTTTGTCATCTGTTTTCTTATTTATTTTTATATTATTATATTTTTAATTATTTTCTTTCAAATTATATTATAGACATAAACGTTACTTTACTTACCTAACGAAGAACTACGGTATAATTCGATATAAGAGACAACATTGTATTATATAAGCAACATTTCTTTATTGCTACACAAAGACCTTAGTTTATTAATTTTTTATACCTCAACCTCGGGATTGAAGGTCGTGGCCTGAGACTGAGGCCCCGAGATTATCGAGTAACGCTTCGAGGTGTTGGTTGCTTCACATGTTTGTTTATACGTTACTTAATATATTATGCTTTATATATTTCTTTTTATTTGGGATACAAAAATATTTACGTCGAAATTGTATTGTTATGTGTTATTATCTGTGTGCCTTTTACATTATATCACAGAAGTTATGAATCCCTAGTTTAGGGAACATTGCAACACACTACACAAGGAACTACACGGCCTGACCCCACCAGAAACCTGGTTTAACTTTTCTCAGCTTATATATATATATATATATATATATATATATATATATATATATATATATATATATATATATATATATATATATATATGTGTGTGTGTAAATCTCTGTTTTAATATTGTAGAAAACCTCATAACAAGTCCTCTCCATTCATCACAAACGAATTTTTCTACCATCATAATAATCATTCTCTCTCTCTCTCTCTCTCTCTCTCTCTCTCTCTCTCTCTCTCTCTGTTTGTATGTTTCGTCCTCTTCCTCTCGCTCTCCCCTTCCCCCACTTCCACTCGCTCACTCAAACTCTATCTCTCTCTCTCTCTCTGAGAATGGAGACCTGCTTAATATGTATAAAAATATTTATGTGAATATAGTTATATAATGCGGTTTATGTTTGAGGGTTTACAATGTGACCTGAATGAGAATTCTTAGGGATACTGAATACCAGTATATTTGTATTATCTTCATTGTTGCCATGTTTCCAATGTAAACATTGCAATTGTCATTAGCTTCATTCTGTCATCATTTTTGTTATTATATATAGTTTGTCAGCTTTAACGGCAACCTGGCTATCTCCACCCCTTTTTGCTCTCGTTTCCTCCCTACCTCTTCTCAAGCACCCCCAACACACACCCAGTTCCCTCGCTCATCCGCGCCTGTATACTCCCCCGCAACCCCCCCCCCCCTTACCACCTCCGCCTCTACCCTTCCCCATGGAGCGCGCATATTTAAGGTTCAGTACTGTATAAGGTCCCCTTCACACGACGCGACCATGGCCGCGCGACCACGAGATTATTGGCCGCGCGACCATGGTCGCGTTTCATTCTCTCGACGCGACCATGGTCGTGCGGCCAAAGATATTTTGGTGCCATTCCTACCACTCACGGTCTCGTCATGGAGGTGGAAGAAGCGGCAGTTGTTATTGTGATGGACTCACAATTGCGCAAGCAAGAGAGAGAGAGAGAGAGAGAGAGAGAGAGAGATTTATTGATGAAGATAGTAAACAATAAAGAGAGATAAACAGAAATAAAGATAAAGACACACTGGAAGTGATGTATAGATGGAGATAGTAAATAGAAAAGTGAGATAAACAAAAAGAAAGCAAGACAGAAACAGGTAATAAGAACATATATAATACCCAAAATCAAAACGTAGGATATAAATACAGGATATAAATTAAAGAAGTGTATGAACATATTATAACACATTTAAATTCCCAGTTATAGTGAGTGACATTGGTTGAAGGAGGCTTTGAGGAAAATAATCAAGTGAAAATTTCTAAAGCACATTATTTCCTCCGTTCTGTAATATCATACTTTCATGGGCTTCCTCCATCCTCTGGTCAAACGACGACAATCTCGGTCGTCTGGTCAAATTAGTGGGAGAGATTCTTGTGAGTTAATTGGAAGGCTACTGAATCCTCCAAACTATGTCACAAAACACATTCCCTATTACTAAACATTGATGTGAATTGTTTCCTGGGTTAGTTAGAGCAGGCCTCGATTGAACTTCCACAATAAAATGTTCAGTATCAAAGTCTTCCTCCATGATCACACACATCTGGTCGCGCTGATGGTCGCGTCTCGTCTGAATAGCTCCATTTGTTTCTACGTAAACATGTGGTCGCGCGACCAGGTTGGCCGCTCTCTTTGTCGCCTTCCCTGGCGACCAGAAATCTGGTCGCTCGGCCAGACTTGGCAGCGCGACCCCGTGTGAAGGGCTCCATCTAAACCAATACAAGCATATGGTCGCGCTGCCATGGTCGCGCGACTGTGGTCGCGTCGTGTGAAGGGGGCCTAATGAACAAGAAAAATTCACAATGCCGTGAATGCAGAAGTCTAGTGTAAAACCCACATTTATTTGTAATTTATTGAAAAAGATATACGACTTTTCGGTTACATCACGTAGCCCTCTTCAGGTATGAGTCAAGGCCAATAAGACTAACAGGTCTTGTCATACAAGGGCAAAAATGAGTCCCGCTCGCGCATGACGTCACGGCGAGTATACACCACAGAACAAGTTGCCAAACAGTGATAAACAGGCTCATTTTCTAGTCAGTTGACAGTAGGTCAAAGGTGATACAGGTCATCTCTCTATAGTGTCCACCAAGTGCCCAGTGTGAAAATGCCATGCAACTGCATGTGCAGTGTGTGGGTGTGATTCTGTAGGAAGAAAGGGTTGCAACATAAAATTTCATGTCTTCCCCACCGATACAGAATCCTGATCTCTTTCTCTTTGTGAGTGTCTTGTCAAGGTAAAGTAAAATGAAAAGCTTAGCAGTCATCTTAACTGTTCGAATTGATGTGCAATTGTAACAGGTTTTGCATACAATAGGGATGAAATTAGACTTGGTGTCCAGTATTTGGGAAGTTTCTGGCAATCACCAATCCCCAGCTACCCCCACATTTCCTCCATCTATTCCCTAGAGACCACGTTTCCTCCACTCCAGGTGATGGATGTTCATAAGTACCTCCCATTTGTTTTAGACTGCAAAACAAGTGTTCTATAACATCCTGATTTAGCCTATGTGTGCGTATATATGAAATGCCATATTTTTCTTTCAGCATTTCATATAGTTTGGGCAAAGATTTGGAATACACAAGTCCTTTTTGAAACTGGTACATATTTTGTTTCACTCCACAAACTTTCATTGACATGGCTGTATCAAGCATATCATGCAAAACTCATTATAATTTAACGATAAAAGCCGACAGGATATTGAACAGAGAAAGAAGAAAAAACTTTGTCACGGGATCACGGTATGCCCGCCTGTAGGCGACCTCACTCCCATACCTGTCACCATGTGAGGTGATTGGGGGCAGAGGCTGGGGGGGTTGTGGGGGGGAAATGGAGAGAAAATGGGGGATGAAGTCCACCACGCCATGACGTCACTACAACTGCGCAGTACCACTGGCTGACAAGACCTGTTAGTCTTATTGGCCTTGGTATGAGTGAGGACAGGTAGAGTAAACGAATATATATGTATACCGCTCATAGAGGGGGAGAGGGGTAGGGGGGAGAGGCGGAAGGGTCACGAGATAGGCGGGAGGCGGGAGGAGGGGGGAAAGAGAAGTTGGGATGGGGGTGGGTGAATTCACGCAGAAGGAAGGAAACGGAGGTAGAATGGGTGGGGGGAGAGGAGAGACGAGCTGATAATGGGAAAGGAAAGAACATCAGGGCAAATAAAAAAACAAAACATGGAATGGTAACGGAGGAAGTGGAACAAAACAGAATACAGTCACATACTATTAAAATAGAACTATAAGTTACACAGTACTGTATGTTATATGGATATGCCTTTGACCTGAAGAAGCAATAGCGAAACGTCGTCAATAAAGGCTCCTCGTCATAGAGTGTTGTTCTTACCATTTTGTCAAGCAAATGCTTATTTTAACTCGACGTTCTTCATCTCACTAGGCTCTATCAAAATAAATTTTAACAGTTCGTACTGAAAATATATAAGAAAACAGATGACAAAATTAACATCAAACGATAACACTACTTCACTATCTGTAAATGTAAATCGTTATAAATTTGTCCATAATTAATAAAAAGCATATAACCTATCCCTATTACTAAGGTAGAAATGAATATTTGAAGCCTTAAAACGAATCACAGCACGAGCCGTGAGCCCGTGAAGCAATGCCAGGCAGATCCCCTCCCATCACCATTAGTTGGCTGATGTATGACAACCACAACTGAGAATATAATACGAGTTATTCCAGTATGCGTTATAATTCAGTTCCTCATTAACAATGTATGCTACTGTTCTTCATATACTGTATATATGGCAAATAAACATAATATATTTAGTTCACCACAATGCTCTCTTGTTTAGATATAATAAGGTTATATTATCACTAAACTTTCCAAGCAACTTATCGACCAATCATCTCCGTCGTTATATGTTCAACTCTCTACACCTCCGTCACCTCCTTGTGGGGTAGGGTATAGAGGAGCCCAGGGTGATAAAGAAACTCCCTTCCGCAACTGTACCACCACCCTCCTTCCATCCACCAAGCCGCCTGTCCCTCCTACCCAACTTCCCCTTTCTCCTACCCCAATGAAGATGAAGCTTTGCCGGTTCGAAATATTGTCTTGTATATATTATGCACAGGAGCTAACACAAGCGATGCGCTGTTGCCACGTTAGCCACGCCAAGTGAGGGGGTAGTCTAGGTGGAACTCTTGTACAGTGTACTGTACGTACTGTACCTCAATGGCCTGCTTTCACCAACTTGAGAATTGCTAGTGATCGCCAGCTGATTCAATACAGAAGTCGTCGGGCTGACCCGGGTGTCAATGACGAGATCATATAGATTCTACAAGCCATAAAGGCATGCTACATTGGTATGACAACATTCATATAAATAAAAGTCCCTAGCTGCACCTTCGGTTTGAAATCCATAACATATAGTTTTCTAAAAGAATAATGCTTCGACTGGAAAATGCAAAAGGAAATCTCCAATGTTTTTTTCCAAATGAAAACTGTAGATTGTTTGACATTGAAACAATGCGACGACGAGGTTATTTGACCCACATTCAGGTTGAAATTTTAATAAACAGGCGAAGAATGTCAGATTTACCTCGATAAGTGACGCAAACCATTACATGAATAATTTAGTAAATATTAATATCTTAGTAAAAGGAAATTAAACTGAAAATAAACTAATAATTAAGGTCTTGTTAATGTTAGTATACTGTAGTCCAATCTATATAATTTTTTGCCGGATATCCATATACTCGCTGTAAACTCTTCACCGTAACAACTGGGATGAACCAACCCTAGTATGAGAACGTCAAAATAGGCCTAGTTAAATAAAGCACAGTGTGAATATCAGGGTGTTACTGGAAGGCCAAGAACATTTCGGGACTAGAGAAACATGGAGAATACTAACAGGTTTAATTACAATTTCATACACCAAAAATAAACCAAGCACGCTAAACAGTGCGTCACGGGACACCTTCCACAGTATGGGATAATCTAAACACACACACACACACACACACATACAGCCTGACTTATACGAGTACAGTATAGGTGACAAGGCAAAACATTCGTCCTTGCACCGCGACCCCAAGGGACGAATATAATGTCCTTTCACCGGAGCAAGATGAGAAGAAAGTGACATTCTGGGTAATGTATGAGGTGTGACCATGTGACCTATATTGTATTGTATGTACTCTAGCACTATCTGTCTGTCACCTCTGTTACCGGCTGCAAAAGTCTTCCCTCCAGTTAATACACAGAGCATTGGTTACAAGTGGTCTTTATTTTGCACATACTGCATTCATTGTTCTGCTGACTGATTCAAGTATTAACCAAATTACATTACAAAAAAAATTTGGTGTTAGGAAATTAATGAACTAAGTTTTTTAGTTGCTACGAACCCTTGATGTCACAGGGGTGTATACGAATTCCTGAGGCCGACTGTACGTCCATGGCCAATATTCCTGCAACACCCTTGAATGACACGGACTCCAATATTGATGAGAAAATACTGATACTCACTCGTCTTTGTATTACTTACTGGTTCATAATATTTACTCACATTACTCACTTACTTTCATTCACCTGACGCAGGACCTCTGTAACTGTACACCGTTAAAGAATTATGGCCATTATGGATTATCATGTTCAGGGTACAGTATGTATCCGCCTCTGTAAAGGAAAAGCGTACCACATTTCACATAAAGCTTACATGCAGTCACACTGAATCTTAATCTGTATTCGCCATCAAAGCGTTGTCGCCTCTCCGAGCACTTCTGGACGGATGAGTGGTGACCTTTAAAAGTGTTTATGTATATTTTCCCTCTAGAAGAGTGGTTCTCAACTCGTGGTCCATGGTGACTTCTCAGGTTGTCCATATAAACACCCGAGACGCCTACTGGACACCCTTAACACCCGAGACGCCTATTGGACACCCTTAATTAACACCCGAGACGCCTACTGGACACCCTTAACACCCGAGACTCCTACTGGACACCCTTAACACCCGGGACGCCTACTGGACACCCTTAAATAACAGTAACCCGAAATGCCCAAAATTGTGCTCTCCCTCGAAACATTTTTGCACTCCATTCATATACTGCGATCATAATGTAAACTGTAATCATGAAATACCACAGAGAGATGACACATCTTAATTTTTGGCCGTTGTAAGAGTGATAAAAACACCATCAATTGTTTGTTTTGATTTCCAGGGAACGCAACTTTGGGGCCAGTATGATTGGTACTTATCCAAATCTGTCATCACGTGCAGTCAGGTATCTTTTGTCATTTGCATCAACTTACATGTGCGAAAGTGGTTTTTCATGTCTGTTGCACATTAAGTCAAAACAGAGAAATCGGCTTGCAGTGGAAAGCGATTTCGTTGTGCATTGTCAAGTACCACTCCTAACATTGAAAAGCTTGTCAGTGAGAAGCGAATCCAAAAGTTTGGTTGTAAGGGAAAATTACTTACTCCACTATACTTCAGTATACTGTACTCCAGCATAATTTGAATATTATTTTTGTGACAAACTAATTATTATATAAGTATTTACTTATTTCCAGGAACTTTTGCTTGTAAGAAATATATTTCATATTTACATGCTTGCTAGCTATTATTTTACATAATTTCTTGAAATTCTGATTTGGAACGATGTATATCTAGCCAAAAGCCTTGTTTATTCATTTCAAAATTCAAATGGTCCACGACATTGTTTTCATTGAGTTAGTGGCACGTGGAAAGAAACGAACTGAAAACCACTGTTTCGGAACTTTGCCAAGAACATGTGCCGGAACGTGCTGGCACCTAATATGCTTTTAATTTTGCTGTGCCACGCAATGTTTTTAAATGCCACATCAAAAACCAACAAACAATTACACAA
This sequence comes from Petrolisthes cinctipes, assembly GCA_033782935.1. Lineage (NCBI taxonomy): Eukaryota > Metazoa > Arthropoda > Malacostraca > Decapoda > Porcellanidae > Petrolisthes > Petrolisthes cinctipes. The sequence continues at coordinate 225,203 of JAWQEG010000238.1, read as the reverse complement.
ACGCACAACACTATTTCACTGTATAACAAAACCACCAAAATTTACGATGTATTTTTACGTTGTAATTTTACCATATAAGTTTACGATGTCCAGATGGTAAATTATAATAAACTTTTTTTTCTGGTGTTTCAGTTCACGTGCCATTGCAGCTTACGGTAGTGTATATAAATTATGTGGTTCATGACTTGGCAGGGAAGGTGACAGACAACGTTACTGGTGGTGACACAAAGACAAAATATTTCACTCGGGACCATTTCTATATAAAATCACATGAGAGAGAGAGAGAGAGAGAGAGAGAGAGAGAGAGAGAGAGAGAGAGAGAGAGAGACGAAAGACAAATACGAGCAGAGAGAGAGAGAGAGACGAAAGACAAATACGAGTAGAGAGAGAGAGAGACGAAAGACAAATATGAGTAGAAAGAGAGAGAGGAAAGACAAATACGAATACTTTATTGAGAGAGAGAGAGAGAGATAGAGAGAGAGAGAGACGTTAGGCAAAGATGAGTATATGTTATTGAGAGAGAGAGAGAGAGAGAGAGAGAGAGAGAGAGAGAGAGTAAAGTTGACGGTATGATCTCACTGTTGCAACACAAGGGCTAAGGTAAACGTGGAGGGACTGACGTAGCCCCTCTACCTTAGGTTCCAGAGAAGGTAATGTTCGGGTGGGAAGTGGAGTTGCCAGAGGTTTCCAGGTATCTAGCAAATGATATAACTGGTTGCATTCACCTTTTTTTTTATTATTATTATCATTCTATCTCCTACTACATACGGGAATAGATTAATTGAAATGGGAAGAATGAATACTGTGCTGCTGGGCTGGAGAAAAAGATCATGGGCCACAAAAGAGAAGCAGACAGCTAGCGAGGAAAGACATGCAGCAACCACGAAGGAAACAGAAGGGACGGGGAGAAAGTATATAGACGATCGAGAGGAAAGGAAATGGTTTGGGTCCGAAGAGGTAAAAAGAAGACTGTCCTATGCCTGGAACCTGGTAGACCCGGTAGGACAGAGACGACCATGGATATGAGGGATAGCAAAGCACAGAGGAAATAGACGGAAAGTAGGGATAGCTGAAAAATAATAGGATGCACTATTGCACCCGGTTTGTCAACAGTCCGGGCATCCCCTCAGCTCTTGTCCACATCTCATGATGATGCAGTTTTAAGCCTGACCATTGTATTTTTCCTCGCCTCCGAATATGGTTGGGAAAGTCTAGTTGATGTTGTTGTTGTTGTTGAAGTTCCTCAAGCTGTCTGACCGAGCAGCCCCGAGCTCTTGAGAGAAAGTCTAGTTGTTTTCATTGCTTCTAATACAAAATTCCTTCAACTTTCAACTTGCTCTAATCTTTTAAATTATTATACCTTCTTCTGTGTTATACAACTTAATCTTTCTTCAGTAAAGTTTAGGAAGAGCCACAAAATAGGAAAACACGATTTTTTCTCTTATATTTTTCTTTTATAACCCACTCATGACTGTTTTGATCTGGTAATAAAACTGCGACAATGCATTTGGATCATGTTTGATCCCAAAAAGGCTGTGGATACCCCCAAACAAAGAGACCAGGGCTTGATGATCGAGGGGAATTGAGGGCTTAAATAAAAAAGCACATGAAGTACATAACATTGTTAATGCTGTAGAATTAGACTAACCTAATCTGGCCTGACCTAACCTAATCTAGACAGGGACCGACTACTGGGTCCTAACCGGGGCACACTATCGGTAACTAACCGAGGCAAACTACCGGGACATTTATCGTTCAGAGGACACGTTATTTACTGTTACACTTACCACACTTGGTCTTGTCCTGTATAAGTCCATATGGCTGTTGAAATTAACTTTATCTTCCACCATTAGACCGGCCCCAGCCACTAGCTTTTATTTTTTCAGCTGTCCCTCTTTTCTTTCTATTTCCTTCCTGCTTGCTGTCTCACCTCTCTATCACCTTTTTCTGGCGCTATATGACCTCGCTGTTGTGGCGTAATATCAATCAATCAATCAATCAATTCCACTATTAGAACTAAGTTAGGGTAGGTGAGTGCACAACCGTCACAAGCCGCCATTACTGTCAGTTTGTTGAACTATAGGCAATGAATTATAGAGGGACCATAAGAGGGTATAGGATCGTACAGAACTTTCAGCAATCGACATAGAATTGAGAAGCAGGTAATGGGATCTGATTTGAAAATGCATTTATATTGCGCAGTGACACACTTTTGTCAAGACGCCACATAGATTAGAAAGATTTATACATTTATAGTTTGAAGAAGAAGAAAAAATGGATGGATCAGCAGGTATCCTCAGTTTAACATGGCGGAGAAGTGAAGTCAACGGGAGGTGTTAAAATGGGACGAAGGTTAAGAACTAGAGAAAGAACGTTATATTGGATGTCATAATAGTTTGTGTTGCGTGTATTTCCACCACGATCTTCGACCCTTGTCGTCTTTGTGTGGAAATTATGATCGTCGAGGGAAGATGTGTGATCAAAACGGAAAAAAAAAATTAGCGCCATAGGACTCTGTTGCATTCATAAAATAAAAAGAAAAGAAAAAAAAAAAGAGAAGGTTTTTTTCTACGACCCTTCTTAACTACCATCTGTTGTTTCTACCTGCCTATCGTTTACTTCCTGTCCATCTCCTTCGCCTAACACTCTTCCTAATCTCGCTTTGCCAACACTGTTGAGATACAATGTTCTATTCCTACAAAAGTGGTACCAGATAATATATAAAAACTCTGCGTTATTCTGCCCACGGTCCAGTAGAATTCTACTGAACGTGGTCGGTAGGATTAGGCCGACGTGTTGAGGTCTCCACGAAAAACTTCAGAAATTAGCTTTGGTTGATCTTATGCCAGGAACTGTCTCCTCTAATTAACGGTACAAGATGCAAGTAATTCCTTTATACTTTTTTTTTAATTATCGTTCTAAAAAAAAACTCGACTTAGAAATATAAGCATTCACTACGAATATCAAATACAACAAATTACAAAACTAGGCTCTATTCAACAAAGCACTGCTCAGTAACGGAAATATGGCTATTTTACTGTGGCAAGTTTACTACGTTTAATTAAATTTTATATTTACTATAATATCGGCCATCTGCATAATCCATCAAAACTCCAACCTACCAGTGCTTTGTTTCTTGTTGATTCTTCACAATTTATTAGTTAAAACTTCTTTTCTATTTAATATTTGTACATTAAATTTCAGTGTTGATACTGTGAGAGCTCTACAGCCATGGAGAGATTATTCTCCCAGGGGTCAGATATAATGAAGCTCAAAAAGGCCAGCCACACCTCTCGAGAACTTTAAATGGCTCATATTCATGAAAGGCAACATGAACTCGTCAAAAATGGATTTGACTCAGTTGCGCTTGCTGAAGGAGGACAGAGTCCGAGGGGTTGACAATGAAAAAATGATGTTATACACTGTAGCAGTAACAGTACTGAGTTGTCGACAGTGGGCAGTGCCAGTGGTGTACACATGTAGAGGGGCTTAGTTGTACAGTGAGTTAAAGTTGTGTAGTCACTTCAATGCTAACTTAATTTACCTAGTGTGTACAACTGTACATACAGTCTTCTGTCAATTCTCAAAATTTATTAAATAATTAGTAACCAAGTTAAACTCGGTTCAAAATTTGTGTTCCACTGGGTTCTAGACATCATTGGTATGGTGTCTCCTGAATGGCTGGTACACTCACCTGGCTCCTGCTCCACTCCTACACCACCAAGATGAGAATCCTCTCTGTCACCACGTTCGGGGAGGTATATGTTTGTATTTTATTTACTCTTAGCTCTTCTCTTACTCAAGATATACAACTTTAGTTGATACCATTAGTCTCAGAACTGATTCTAGCATTCAGATATGTTTGTCATAACTCTATATAACATTAAACAAAGAAATTATGACGAGTAAAAGCGGACAAAGTTCCAGAATATATTTATACCACATTTTATTATCATCGTTTTTTTGAAGCAAGTATTAAATCAATGATGTTATAAAACATATTATCCCATAAAATGAAACCTCCTGAGCACAATGGTGTAATCAGATTACAGATAAAACCTGATATGAGTGAAAAACGAAAGAAATTATAGATACATGTCGTGACCAAATGCTACAAAAGCACTTTATTCAGCCTTATTTTTAATGTCTTGGATACTTTTACAGATATTATTGGAAAATGGTTTGCATTTGTGGTACAGCAAATGTCAAGCAGACTGCAGGTTTATGAGTGTGGAAGGTACGGGGTTGAGTTTGCAGATTTGCAATTACTAAGTGAATTTGAGTTTGTGGTGTCCAGCTTTGGCAATAACATGTGAAAATATAATTTATAATTCAATATGTGGAGTACTTAACTTCGAAAGCAATTCAGTACGTGAAAGAATATTTAATAAAGTAGCAACAGATAGCAAAAACACCTTAAATAACAATAATACAATAAATATAACCACTAAATCTTAACATCACACAAAAATCTCTTACAGAACAATAAAAAAGGATATAAAAATTTATCATACAATAATAACACATGGAGTATTACTTTAGAAAGCTATAATTTGCTAAATATATCTCAGATAGTAATCACAATGCCTTAACCTTTATACATTGCTTTAATTTAAATGACATGGTATTCTCAGGCTGCTCAGGTGATGGAAATGTAGCATATAGTCTGATATCCCAAATGTATAAGACAGAAAGAAATGCAACCAGAGTCTGGGAAAGATATTCAAATCCAGGCAATTTCTTGAGTCTCCCAACATCTTAATACCTTCCAGGGTGGGGCCATCTACCCCTACTACCTGGTAATGTGAAGATATTATAATAAGCATATCAGATGTGATGCCAAACCTGAAAAGGTGTAAGGAGTAAAATTAATTAATTATTCTCTGACAATAACTTACAATTATGTGTTTAGTATAACCTACAAACCAATAAAATTTTACATTACTCAAGCCATTCATTAACAATACATAAATCTTTATAAAAGAAAGAAATCATGAGTTATTATTTTGATAAATGAATGCTGTGAAGTAATCATAAAAAATTTCTGATTTCTTGATAGATGAAGGGCTTGTATACCTATAAAAGATGCAAAATATTCTGAAGCAGAGGGACCGAGAAGTTAAGATAGTGCTGCAACTCAGCACTATCTCCAACCCCCCAACCCCCCCCCCCCCTGAAAGGTCAAGTAACAAAGTGTAAAAATTCAATTGTAATGTATCAAAGTTGATGAATGATGAACAATACTATAAAATAAGGTATGGTAATTTGCCCTTCAACAAAAACAAATAGGAAACTTCTGAGTACTGTACTCAGAAATATAATAGGAAATGGCCTATAGTTTGAACAATTTTCAGAAGCCTACATGTTTACATTAATATATGGTATATTTTACATAAAATAATTAAATATATAGCTAACAAATCGGTTCATAAAGCCCTGCCTAGGTTCATCTATTCCATTTCAATACAATGTTTCTAATATTTGGTATGGCTGCACAAATTAGAAATGTAAAAATGTAGCATCATGGATTAGGGTCCCCTAAAATAAGTAATCACCACCTGAAATCCTGCTGCCTCTCCTTTATGACAATGAACACTATTTCTAAATACAGTACGAAGAATAAGAAGACATATTAAGCCAGGCTAATGGACCATGACTTCTTTGATCCCTGAGTTCATGGTAGTTCATATATTTGTGGCACTATGAAACAATGTATCCAAGTGTATCACGGCTAAAATTACAACAATTTCTATTATATAGTACCAGTACACTTTTTATTTTACATAAAAGACTCTCTGCCCACCCAGTAATATTGTATAGAATTCCATATCACAACACATACTCACCTAACACTGACAATCCTTCAGTATAACATCTTAAAAAGATCACAGGGAGAAAATGTTGTAAGTGTATAGCATTTTGCATTCTACCAGGTTTAAGATGATACAAAATGTTGCTACAACACTTATGAATCAGTGTTCACTATCAGTTGGAGGAGGCAACAGGACTGTATAAAGTAATCTAAGAAAAAAAGAAATTCAAAGTGCAGTTTTTCCTGCTAGTATGCACATTTTATATAGATGTTTCGCCTACTACCCGACACCTGGTTTTAACCAACACATAAATTTAACAGTGTGAGTGAACTTTTTGAAACGAAAACCGGAGGCATAGAGTGACCCTAATTTGCTATTCACCCCTAGTACGTGGTATCCCCTTTGTCTTTCCCACACATCCTGGTCATCACTCACAAGTGATTTATCCACATTACTTCATTTTATATCTTATATCACTATGTATGGTTATCTATGATTAAAGTTAATGCCAATAATTTACAATAAAAGACAGTGGAGAGCAGGAGGAGGGAGAAGGGTGGTGGAAGCGAGGTTTGTTTTTGCTATTTTCTCAACTGTACTTCTTGGGAAAGTTTGTGTGTTTAAAAGTTGCTACAAACCTGACTAACTCACACACAAAAGATTTATCCACAATTTATCTTCTTTATTTTATACTTTATATCACTAGCTATGGCTATAGGACTAAAATTAATGCCAATAACTTACGCTGAAAGAGTGGAGAACGAAAGGAGGGAGGTGGTGGTTGTGGTGTTAGTGAGAAGGTCAAGTGTGTTACCCCTACTTTCCCAACTGTACCTCACTCCCATGTAATTTATCCAAATTATTTTCTAAATTTCATATCATTATGTATGAACAGTCATGGTCAAAAGTCCTGCATTGAGTGAAGGAAAGTGAATCTTATGAACCAATATTACAGAGACCTATAGTTATAGTTTCGCATTATTTTTCGAGGCAATTTCATTCAAAGGTGTTGCAGAACTATTGACCTTGAATGTACAGTACAGTACATATGACTAAAATTAATGCAATAAGTTATATGTGTCTTTAATGTTTCTTTATATTGTCTACTGTGTCCAACTGGTCTGCGACATCAAGAGCTGGAGAGGGATATCACCCATAGGTAATATTCCCCATGTGTTTAATTAATTTTAGTACGGTACATGAGTGCTTATGTTGTCCATATAGGCACGTACTAGCAGCGAGAACTGTATCCATATAGAGAAAAGTTACCACTATTGACAAGTTGTACACCCATATAGGTATGTATCAGCAACAAGAACTGTATCCATACAGAGAAAAGTTACCATTATTGACGAGTGGTACACCAAGTTGGATAAGTGTCTTTTATCTTCTATGTATTGGTTAAGCTATCCTTTCTGTGTCACAGAGCAGCAAGGTGAGTGGGTCTCTTAGCTACTGACTGTCTGCGGAAAGGCATACTAGGGGAATAGGTGTCTGAGGTGTATTAATCTTGCTGTGAGAGTGTCCTTTTTGAATGAGTGGGTATTAAATCTGTGTAGGAATGTCATAACTAGGTGTGTGAGTCTCCCAGCTCTATGTGAGTCTGGGTGTGTGTCCTAGCTAGGTGAACCTCCCTGTTGTGTGAGTGTCCTAGATGCATGGGTGAACATCTAAACCTAATGGATGGCACAGCAGTAGTGTATGTGTAGGTGTATTAGCCATGAGCATGGGTGTCCTACTTAAATATATTGTATGGGCATTCTAGCTGTACACGTACACTGTAGCATTACAGTATGTGTGTGTATGTGCTTGTGTGTATGGCATCCTATTTATGGAGGCGACCTAAATGTGGTCACTGGGACATGGAGGACACATAGGAGTAAAATCCTGGCTGGAGGAACTCTGCCCGGGCAAGTACCACCCAGAGGTCCCGCTCATCCAGGTCAAAGACAGAACACAGGGCACGACGCAGTGATCCCTGACCTGACCTCCTTTGTTCACCACACCTGAAACAATAATAACATGATGTTCACCACACCTGTAACAACAATAACAATGTTCACCACACCTGTAACAACATTAACATGATATTCACCACACTTGAAACAACATTAATATGAACTTAACCACACCAGCAACAAAATTAACAATGCTCATCACACCTGTAACAACAACATGATGCTCACCACACCTGCAACAAACCTAACATGATGTTTACCACACCAGCAACAAGATATTCAACAAACTTACAACAATAACATAATGCTCACCCCACTTGCAGCAAAATACTCAACTAACCTATAACAATAACAAAATGCTTAATTTACATAGAAGAAAGAGAGAAGAAAGGGAATCATCACCATCATGTTCCCATTTTTTCCAAGGGTGGGCGGATTCAAGACTAAGAAAATTAGGAATGTAATGTGAAGGGGGGGAAGATTTGATAATTATAGCAGGGAGGAAGTGTCAGAACAGAGAAAGGTAACGATGTCTGGCATGGTCTCTTCCCATGTGTGTGTGTGTCTGTATATGTGTGTTTGGGAGGTTTCCCTGAGGGAACAGAGAAACCATTACAGACAGATAGGTAGTTATATAGCTTGCTATCCCTTTCCTTCACCTATTTTCCCAACATTTTGAGACCAAGTTTATGAGCAGTCATTTGTTTTGAGCAAATGATTGATCACTTGCATTTTTTCTGAGTAAAATACTTACAACATCTTCCTCATCAGAGGGAAGCACTCCTAAAGTATAAATGCTGAAAACTACAGTATTCTAATTAAACTATAAACAGCAGCATACATTCTATAACATGCTTGCATTAATAACAGATGTGTTAACATGTTAAATAAAATCATGCAAAGGTAAAATTACAATGACATCTACAGACCACTGGTGCTGAGTCCATGTTATGAGTGCAAGGGCTATGTAGTGGAGAGAGCGAAGGAAGGCAGTAATGAATCCTTGGCGCACTTCACTCTCACATGAGCCCAAACGGTCATAATCATGAAGAAACTTTTTCACCAGGGGAGCCACACCACGCACTGGCTCCAACAGACTCCTGTAAGGGCATACAGCATTCTGAAAGCTTTATAAAATACTTTTGCTAATCCATGCAAGACTTAAAATAATTTCCAAATATATTCCAAAGCATATCTCTAGATTTTAAAAGGCTATTTTAGATACTTTTTTTTTTAGGTTCTAAAACTTATTTTTTGTTTTCATTTTTCCAGAACAGCTTCCAATTACTTAAGAAGATACAAAAAGGTTCTGAACAGAGCTACCATATATCTGTAAAGGGGAATAGGGCATACTATGGTCTCAAGTTAAACTTTTCCAATCCCCAAAGCCCTTCACTTGAAATTTTAGACCGAGTAAAACATTTGTGTTGTGGTCTGTCCCTCAAGAAAAGTTTGGTCACTTTTTACTTTCATGTGGAGAAACCAGGCTATGTAACTGGATTTACAAATTATTTGGAAGCTTTGCAACACTTATGTGAGTTCTAAAAGACCTCCAAATATATTCACTACTGAAAAAGATGAGGACCAAAAGCATGATGCTCACTCAATGACTTCCCTGATGGTGAGAGATGACTAAAATCATGTCTAACTTTACTTGAGATGCCTAAACAGACTGTGACTGAAGGAGCATAAGTTGTAGAAAGGGGAAAAAAATGGATGGAGGTAGAGTGTCTCTGAGTTGACCAGTTGTGTACCGGAAAGATCAAGATATCCAGTCAACTCCTGCCTTAGGGAGGTGGACAGAATAGGAGTGGGACAAAGTAGTTTGGTGAGTGTTGTATGTTCTCCATTGAGAGAGTTCGAAAGAGCAATGTCCAGTGTAATAGCGATAGAGGAAACTGATGTACCTTTGTGGCAAAGAGAGAGGGATCATAGGGAGTCAGTAAGAGGGTGAGAGTAATGTCTTTGGGAGTACAGTATGTTGGATTCTGGCTGTTAGGGAAACTACAACAACTACAAATGAAGGTACAAATGGGGCATGAAAAAAAATCTGCATGAGTGAACAAACGGTTGAAATGGGAGTTCCAACCCTATCACCAGTCCAACGTCCACCCCTGAATTACTTCCTTGTTCAGCTAGTGTTTACAGCTTCCTCATCTTCTTAAAGATTTCTTTTAAATCTACAACACACCATAAATTTTCAAAACTTCTATCTGTACATAAAAGACTTACACAAGTTCTGCAAACTTCTGGACATTCTGTAATTTTGCTATAAGTAAACGAAGGTTCACACTGATTTCTATAATTTCAGCAAGTAATAGAAAACAGAAAAAAAAAAAAAAAAAAAAATCAGTATGTAGTACATAAATGAAGTTTCTTAGACTTCTGACTGAAAATCAGTGGATCAAATAAATCATGAATGGCAACATCTCAGAGAGAGATTGAGAGAGTGAGAGAAAGAGAACAACTAACTCAGAGGGCACAGAGACATCAGGAAGATCATGCCAGAGAGAGAGCAATTCCTGGCGCAGAGCCGATGCATTACGCTTGGCATGGAGGTCTGGGGTGCCCGTCTGTTTCACTGTGCCCCACCCGACATCTATCACTGTAATGGGGTGATATGACTGCAGCAGTTTGCGGGCTGTGAGATTCACTTCACCAGTTGAATTTCTCACAATTCCCTGAAAAATTGAAATGACTCTAAACTCATTTATACTTACTAATTACAGGTATATACAATAAGAGTACAGTAAATAAAATGCTGGCCTACTCTATTATTAAGGATACAACCCTGTGGTATCCACTCAACCGGGGTACAGAATAGGGGAGAGAGGTTTATTATTATGCTATATTATAAGGGATGCCTGTCCAGGATGCAACACAGCACCCTACACTATTAAAAACATTATGAAAGATTGCACTGCACACAACACAACATACATTCCTTGAAGGCTCTATGGGAAAGCCCGGTCCAGGGCATGGGCCTTTCCTTTCAAGTTAATAAATCTCTGAGGGAGATAGGAGCCATAATGAATCTGATAAAAGTACGAACCAAGATGGTCCAAACAATATCAGTATTAGTCACAGAAGTATTAGTAATACAAAAATCAAGTTGATGTGTAGGATAATGTTTTTGTTTTTTTCTTTATACTGGTAGGTGTCCAGATTATTGAAGCGGGTGGTAGAGGCGACTGAAGAGACAAATTAACTTCAACTTTACAATTTTGCCTAATGGACAGAATGATGAAAAAAGGGACAGTATTCACTATCATAAAAAAATAACGAATGTTGAAATACATCCAAATGTACTTGAGATAGAGGTTGGCTCATTGGGAACTGAAGTTTGTTTATTTGGAGTCTCATCATCCTATTTCTATACAACTAAACTGTATGCACCATATTTTGTTTACCATGTAACCTAACTTTACATTGTAGGTCTAACATGCTTCAGGTCTTGCCAGGAAATACATCTTGCAGAGATTTTTTGAAGTAGTCATACTGATGATAGTGTGATGTATACATTTTTTGTGGTGTAGCCATGTTAAGACAGAGGTTAAGTAGAATTCCAATTATCTGACTTTCAAACATTCAATTTGTCCAAACATCATCAGATTTTTTATTCTAATGTCCAAAGGTGGATAATTTCTATTTTCTTCCATTCAACTGACCTTCCCGTGATTAATTATTTTTCATTTTTCCTGCTACTAGTGTGCAACACTTATATCACACATCTCGGCTGACTAAGATGGTGGTGGGCAGACTCTATTGGACTGTGTACATAGTCAATTCAAACAATTACTAATGATGAAATTATTGACATGGTTGTCAACCCAGATAAAGAACATAACACAGACAGTGAAAGTGATGAAGATGACATTGAACATGCATATGTCATGGAATGAAGCACAAAAAGGTGTTGAAACTTTCATATCTTTTAAGGAATTATTTAATGAAGTTTAGACTCAGGATGTGATGAGTCTGTATTGCACTCCGTTTTTAACTGCTAGACAAGCATCAACAAAGCAGTTAACTTTGCAAGAAACATTCAAAAGAGCAACCGCGCTATCTCGCAAGCCTCCAACTCCTCCAACATTTATTACTTTTTTTGGGGGGTAACTGTCCAAACATTGGACCTTTCTGATTATTCTACCTACCTTAAGTCCCACCAAGGTCGGATAATTGGAATCCTACTGTACAGTATATGAATATGTGCATTGTGCAATACTGCATAAGTATGATGTGCAACCATGTGTTTTTGTGTGGGATACAGTAAAGTTTGCAGGTACATTACTCCCCAATTGCACTTCTTACCTGGAGATACAAGCCTGGATGGAAAGGCCATTGTGAGTATGATAAACAGAGTCTAGATGCATGTAGTGTACTAGGATCAGAGAACTGTGCTAACCACATGATCATCTGCAATGGAGAAAAAGTATATAAGAATTTCATATGTAATGAGAAAATTAATAAACAATTAATAAAATGTTTAATTAGAAAAAAGGATACAAGTTTTGTTAATAATTTCTCTAACCTTGTGATAAATACTACAAAACAACTCACTCAAATAATATATCAGTATCTGCCTAAAATAATATATCCACAAACAATTTATACACACAACAAATGACTGCTGTTATACATAGGTTGACAAAGTTATGAAAAATAAATTGTGTCCATCTTCATCAGAGTACAGTCAGAGATGAGGGATGAGAGACACACTGTACTGTAACTCTACACACAACAAAGGCAGGACATATTAACATTAATCACACACATTATCTTCACAATCTGGTGAACAGAAAGCACTACACTAACAAATCCAGTAGAGCATCAGTTATCCGGGAGCCAATCAACCGGAATTGGCGCTTAACCAGACAATTTATATAAAAATGTCTAATATCAAACAACCGAGGAAAATCCAGAACCTAACCAGAATTTCAAATTTACCGCACAACCATCAGGCCTGATTAATTTCATTCCCGCTCCCGCTCCACATGTTGAGTGCAGCTTGCTAGTTACCGCCTTTGTTTTGAAGCATAAACAGTGTCCTCATCGCTACACACTAATTTATATCGATTTACCCGATTTTTGGTGTAATAAGTAATACGGTAGCCATGGCTCCTGTTACACTTGCCAATAAGAGAAAACCCAAGCGTAAGAGTGGTATTGACAGTGAAACAGAAAACAAACATCTGTAATAGACTAGAAATGGGCGCCCACACTAGTGCTTTAATGCGCGAGTATAACGTCGGGTCCAGTACTATTCATGATATACGCTAGCAAAATGACAAACTTTTGAAATATGTTACGCAGTCTGATGTTGCTAAAATTAAAGAAAGATGTACATTTAAGACAGCCAAGTTTGATGAGTTGGATACTGTACTTTACGAGTGGTTTGTGGGGAAGAGAGCAGAGGGTTGGACCCTCATTGGACCTTTTCTCATTGAAAAAGCAAACAAATCTTATGAAAAAAAGGGAATAAAAAAGCTGTGTAATTTCACCCTGGGTTGGCTACATTGTTTTAAGAAACACCACGGCATTAGAAAGTGATTTTTGTGGTGAGAAAAAGTCTACTAATAGAGTGCCACCAAGGATTTCAAAGAAAAATTTCAGGAGTTGTTAATAAATCACAACCTCAATCCTGAATTTTGTTACAACGCTGACGAGACTGACCTCTATTATTGCATGATGCCTGACAAGATATTGGCAGGGCCATCAGAAAAAGTAGCCTCTGAATTTAAAAAAAAAATAAAGAGAGTGACTGTCTTGTTGTGTTCTAATGCTACAGGTACATATAAACTTAGGCCTCCGGTGGTTGGAAAGTTTGTCGCCTCGAGCTTTTAATTTAGGGACTTATTCATCTACCTGTTGATTATGATGCCCAAACAAGTGCTTGGATGACAAGATACATGTTCAAAAATTGGTTCCACCATCATTTCGTGCCCAGCATCAAACAGCACCTGAGGGAAGGAGGACTTCCTGAGGATTCAAAGGTCATTCGGTTCCTCGATAATAGTCGGGATCAACCTGACGCAAAGGAACTGGTTAACGGGAACATTATGGCTATGTATCTACTCCCTAATTTCACTTCATTACTTCAGCCACAGGACCAGGGCATAATCCAGGCACTAAAAGTTAACTAAAGAAAAATATACTCCCACAAATGTCTGAAATTCAATGGTGGTGTGCTGGAATACCAAAATTCTTTCAACATGAAGGAGTGTATTTTTGCCCTGGCTGATGCTTAGAAGAAGATTGCCAAGACAACTTTAATTAAGGCATGGAGGGAAATGTGGCCAAATATTTAAGTCATACCTTGCAACCTGACGAGAGGGAGAGAGAGCCTGAGTAGCAGATGCTCGAGGATATTATTTCCGAAGCCCATAGATGCCATCCATTCCGCCAACTTGAACCCAATGAACTACAAAAATGGCTAGATATAGACAAGGAAATCGATACAGAAAAAGTTCTGTCTGACCAGGAAATCATTGACAGTGTTCTTTTGCCTGAAAAAGAAGATGTGGAAGAAGTGGAGTTAAGTGATGAGGAAGAGGAGGAAGAAATGTGTTCGTGGAAAGAGGCTGATGAATCATATCGAAAGATCATCCGATAAATGGAAAGAAATGCAGCCTATTCTGCTAATGAACTGCTGCATTTTCGTTCCCACTATGATAACTTCCAAAATCGTTGTCATGTAGCAGTCAAACAGTCAAACATCAGGAACATTTTCAATAAGGATAAACGTGCAAAAGCAGCAGACATTTCACTTGTATCTTCCTATTCATTTGTGGGATTCCCAGATAATGAATCATCGATGTCTACACCAGCAAGTACTCCAGCAAAATCGGCTTCTCCACCAGTCTCCCCCATCCGGCCTGTTCAACTCTCAGCCAGCCTATCCACTCGCAATGATAAGCTTACGTCACCCTCAACTCGGACACCCACACCCAGCCCTCCCTCTGAACCTGAATCTAATGTGGATGATGTGATGATGATGAGTGATCATGTATAATACATAAATACAGTAAATAAGTAAAAAAAATAAAGAATAATGTACTGAATGTAACATTAGTTTCAGGATACAACAATTTTAGCAGTGGTTAACATTTAAGTTTTATAGGTCGGTAAATCTAAGTTTATCATTCATATCAACAGAAGTTTATTTGCAGTAAGAACAGTACATTAGGTTATACAGTCGAGGTTGAGTGGCTTTTGGGTGTGTTGGGACGTGGATTATTGCATCCAACTGAAGCATCGACGAGTCAGTGGTAAGTATACATTATAATGGTAAATTATTGTACAATGTAGGCTACATTGCATTAATCATTATGTACGTTGTATCATTACCATGTGTGCAAGTCACGCTACATTAGCTACATACTTCTATACTTATGTATGGGGCACGACAATAAAAAAACTGGTGTTATTCAGGTGTTATTTAACTATCCGGAAAATTCGATTTTCCGGACTTTAAAAATCCCCGTGGATGCCGGATAATCGAGACTCTACTGCAATACAATGTTTGTGAGCAAGGATCACAAACAGTGTCTTTCATCCATCTGTTTGGAACTGTACATATATACCTTGTTAGCTGCATTAGGGGAGTCAGCCACCACCACTGAGGCACCCCTAGTCTGCAGGTGCGAGGTGAGGGCCACTTCAGCAAACCTACGATCGTCTGGAGGCCGGGCAGCAGGAGTGAGAGGGTACTGATCTAGGCTGGCACTACGCAGGGCTACCAACACATCACACAGCTCCACCAACTTGCCTTTAATAAACCCTCCACCCTCAAGCCCATGCTGTCGGGTATAATAATAAGCTGAGAAAATGGAAAAATATATTACAAATATCTGTTTATGCAAGGCTGCCAACAACACCTTCTCCCTACTCTACCATAATTTTAAGATAATAGTTTTGTAAATGCTGATACAGTACACAGGACCCCAGTATAAAACCAAACACAGTAACCATTGGCTACAAATCCTTTGACCATGGAACAAACTATCACTATACTGTACATGTCTTCATTTACAGTATTCATGCAAATCTCTCATTATAAGTCATTATATATATATATATCATAAGACTTCACTTCTACACAGATTGTCCTGACTTCTAAAATAGTCTACTTCCTGATATCTATCGACAGTATTCTCTGATTTGATGCCTAACTCACTCCAGGATCACCCTCCAAGGGGGTGGCCTAAGTAGAAGATCTCTAATTCTCCCTGTTACAGCATTTCCTTTTCGCTCAGTCAAGCCTTCCTCTTCCACACGCGTTTCTCTCCCTCACATACTCTTCAACCCTGTTCACCCATCTGACCGGTGGTCCGTCTCTCACACCGGGGCCCTCAACTTCATTCTAATTATCTAATACATCTTTTTGTAAACTCTCCATTTTGCATTTACTCCACATGCCCCAAACCTTCTCAATATAGTACATTTCACATTCTCAATCACTATTTCTCATTACCTTCCTCATCCTACCCCTAAGACCACATGCTCTTCTCAGGTAACTCATTTCCATGGTATCTAATCTAGACTGTTGTGCCTTATTCCAAGTCCATGTCTCCATGTCCATTTCACATTTCACTTCCATGATCACACATTTACCTTTCATAATTCTCCCTTTTCAGATTTTTGCAATACTTGGAGGGTCCGACTGTGCTCTGACATATAACCACCATGACTGAGGGGTTTACTGTATTACATAATACAGTGTTGTTCTTTTTATACAGGTTACAGTCCATTTATCATAAGTGCCAAAAATTTTCACACTGTTTCACCAGCTAAGTTGGTAAAAAAAAAAAAAAAAAAAAAAATTGCAATGCTCCAATGTCTGTGGAACTCAACTTATTTTTCTGCACAGTCTGACTATAGCTAACCTACCCTGTAGGTAACTGGGTTCATGACAACTAAAATGGGCAACATTAGCAACAAAAACCTTAGTGAGAAGTAGACGGGCAGTGGCAGCAATATTGAGGAGCCAAGAGGTAACAGTCTGACACAGGGGCAGGAAAGTATTGTACTCCTCCACAGGTACCACCATGGATAAGCAGTATGGTGTAGCTCCCTCCTCCTCCTCTACAGTGAACCTGAAACAATGATCAGTGAATTTCGTGGTACTGTACAACTGTGTCTTAAGTTGACTTTACAACCCACAACCGCCAGTGAAGATTTTCATGACCTAGAATGGATACATTAGAACATAGATATGATATTGGGCTAAAATCCACTATTTCTTTACACCAAAGTTCATTCTTCGACTTGACTCGGTAATTAACACTTGTTTTAACTGTACACACTCACAAGCACAATTACAGTATATCATGTCAGGACTGCTGGTTAACAAAATCATTCCATTGAAATACAGAGGAAGGGTATTTGGGGCATGTACAAGATCAGTTTTGCTGTATAAATTTGAAACATGGGCCTGTTTTTGGTATTATTCAAGCGTTTATCCATAATCACCACCATCAATTTTTTCTGTCAAATACATTTCTTAATAACTGTACGTCATTACCTCATGGGTTATTTCCGTCACAAATGCATAGCTTTCGTTATACAACTACCCATAATTGATTAAATTTTCCTTAATCTGCGGTGTGTACAGCAGCCATATTGGTGCTAACAGCCAATCAGTGTGCTTGATTAATGCGCCTCAATTTCAACAGCCAATCAGTGAGCTTGATTAATTACAATGGCTTCCCTTTGTACCAAGTGTCCGTCTGTCCCCGAACATATTCTTCAGTGCTGTTTTGAGAATAACCAAGCTAGTTTAGAATTTAACGTGACCATGGAATATAACCGACGTCAGTGAACTGCCCCATGTGTAATAAGGCCTGTACTTACCACCACTTTCAAATAAAAAGGTACCGTAATACCAATTAAAGATGGTGTTTACATCATCCCGATAGACTTCTAAGGTTAGCCCCCGGTAGTTTACCCCGGTTAGGTCCCGGTAGTTTGCTGCAGTCCTGATTAGGTTAGGTTAGGTGAGGTCAGGTCTACCTAATTCTATTTAATGCGTTGTAGTGTTTTTTCAGAAGAATCTGTAGTTCATATCTGGCAAAAAAAAAATTTGGAGATTGGGTGGTGCAAGGGGGGGGGGAGGGTGACATCTCCATAAACACTCATTTGCGATGGATGTGATGTGAACAACAGATTGGTTAAAAACACACTATTAAACATAGCATTCTGAAAACCTTGAGTCGAAAATACATTATGGATAAACGCTTGCGTATTACCCTTTTTTTTATATATTCTTTCTTTTGAATTTTATGGTAAAGTGTGTGTGTGTTTTGAGAGTTTTGGACTATATATACAATATATTAATAACTTCTCAAACCTCTAATGTCCTCAATATAGCATTGGAAATAGCTTCAAACTGTTCCTATAAAGTGCTAAAAAATCAAAATTTCCCTGGAACCAACAGCCGTTGAGGTTTGTTTCGCTTGCTACCCTGCCCTTTACGAGTAGTTATATTGATTGGGGACATTCACACAGAAGCTTCCATGGGCCTCCACAGGTATAAAATTTCCCTTATTTCACGAGGTGTGGGGCTCCGAAGCCAGAGTAGGAGGAATGACATTCCAGCCTGAGGGAAAGATATCCTGTAAATATTGGTCACTGACATTCACTCCTCCTTCCAAGAAGACGAAATTCTCAGTTCCTCCCACAATTTCTTGTAACCATGGCATAAGTCTCTTCATTAACCAAGGCTTAGTGAAAGGAGCCATCCTATGGATGTCAAGTTAAAACCACTCTTGCCTATCATGCATAAGGTCTTTTAATTAACTTTGTTCTTTTTCATAACCTCAAAATTATAAGAAAATTTGATGCAAAGAGAAAAAATTGACCCACCTGGCAGCAAGAATGACAATGCCTTGATGGGGGACAACATGCAGGGTAGAAGTGACCTTATCAGAGGCTGGCCCCACTTGTCCCACACCAACACTGTGTTCCGTCACATACCAGGCCACTCCTCCCACACGCAGCTTGCCCCTTCCATACCACCAACCTTGCACACCACCACCTATAACAAAGATATATTTTATTCACAATAGTATTCATATCTAACCTCTTCTTAAAACCATAATGGTAGTAATACCGATACGTTTTACTCCCTTAGTATGGTGATATATATTGTCAATAAGCTTGCTATTCTGCTAAGCATAGTACTCATTATAAACCCCTCATATAAAGTATATGGAACATCTCTGTGACAAGTTACATTAACTGGCATTATCCAAAGTAAAATATTGTACAGCACAGTCCATAAAATGTAAACAGGAAATGTTAAATGATTGCAATTGTATTTAAATGCTGCTGCTCTAGATATACAAATAAATGGTACATTTTACAGTGTAATATCAGCAATACCATCTTAAGTATGTGATCATTAACCCAACCAGCCTGTGACATAGTTTATTTCACTCTTAACAAATACGGTACCTTAAACCAGAAAATTTTGTTGTCATATCTCAATACCAAGGGATTAAAAAAAGTGCATTACTGCAATCAAGACTCACCCTGATCTTCCAGTTCTCCCACAGTAGTGGTGTTGGTGTGAGGGAGACTGAGCTTTGGAACCAGTTTCTGCTTCTTGTCTGAGACCGAGGTATTCTTCTGCTGCGTTGGCAATGATAACGGTTGTACATGGGTTGAGGTTGTGACTGCCTTGATGGCATTGAGGGAATCCTTCAGAATATTGTTCCCAAAGTCTTCACAGAAAGTCTCGAAGCTGCTTAGGTTTCTTACCCTGCCATCCCGAGGCTTGCCGACTGATATATTCTTGGAGACTGTCTCACATTTTTTGGCCTGCTTTCTTCCCAAGCTGTTAAAATTACTGCCAGGTCTCTTCTGGTGGTGTACAGAGTCTTTGCTACTTTGTCTTTCCAAATTCTTACTGTGTAATTGAGAGCTGGGGTTTCCAGATGACTGTGAGCCAGGGTTCTGCCGTTGTTGTGAACCCTGGTCATCTACCCTAACAGAATCCTCCCCAACCTCAACATCACCAGGATCATCAAACACCTCAATTGTCTTCTGTGTGGTGAAAGCTTTTCTTTTCCACACATAGACTGTCTGGGGCCCCACAATGTTGTCCCACACTGAGAGAACAAAGCAGAATACCATGTTGTTCTCAAAAGGAAGACAGGAGATGTAAGGAAAGACCTGGCGGAGGGAAGACCTTTCTGACAGTTTTCGGGGAGGGCCCACTGAGGCCTCTGTATCCAAGGGTGGAACCTCATTTTTATTATCAGCCCTCAAGTCCTCATAATCCCCTTTGTATTCTCCCTCTAGGCTCTCCCGGGACACACGCATCTGGCTCAGTTTATCTGCAATGTTGGCACTCATACTGACACTGCCTGACATCATGTCTGCCTGGGATGAGATCACTGATTCTGGAATGCTCATCTCCTTATCTACCCTTTCAGGTAATGACAAATCAGTGCCATTTTTCTCTTGTCCTGGCAATTCAACAACGTCCCTCTCAAGTTCTGGAGAGACATGGATATTGATGCATTCACATTCTGAAGAGTTCCCGGTGCTGATACTCTTAAGTTCGGGTGAATTGCTGATGGAATCGCTCTTGTATTTTGGTGAAGAGGATGTGACACCTCTTTCAAGTTTGGGAGATGTGGTACATGAATTATATTTCGTTCCCATTGTTGAAGTGGATGAATTGGAATTACCTGATCCAGACTCTGTTAGTGTCTTTTCTAAACCTTCACCTTTGTTATCACTACCTAAGTCTCCAACAACAGGATAATTAAATTCATGTCCCAATTCCTCAGCCTGGGCATCAAGAAAGTCTGACGAGTTTCTGGAGTTAACACTACTGGTATCATTGCTTGTAAGTGGTAATTGCATTTCCCCATCAGTAAATTGCATCATATCCTTATTACTGCTTTCTAAATTCTCCATTTTCTTGTATTTCACTCAGCAGTTGTTGATAAATGAACAAATACCAATAATCTTAACAGTTTTTTAACATACAGTATGTCAAATGTAAATATTTAATGATTCAAGCATGTTAGCTAGTCAAAAGGTATATGATATGACATCATTAAAGGGATGCATATAGTGTACTGGCACTTATATTTAATTATATCTGTACACCATACAATCCTTAGCTGTTCCTTACATTAACTACGGTAGCAAATACAGTAAACACACTATAACTAACAGCACCCAATCTTCCTATTACTTTATATCCTGGGGTTTTTTTAATGGTCAGTAGCACAAACAACAGTCAACAGTTTCCAGCCTATTAGTACAATTGCTCTGGTATGGATATTTTATAAATAATGTTTTATCTCTCAGTTATGAATAAAGTTTACCATATTGCTAGCCACTTGTACATTGCTCACAGGAACTACAACTATGATAAATAACAGCATTCAGTTCCTTCATTATATAATGTATAGGTCTACTAAAACAAAGTAGTTTTCCATCTTACATCATCACTCATACTCTGGTCACAGTAACTTTCTTTCCGACTTTGACTACCATATTATTTTGGCTTTTATTCTGCTTATCACATTCAAATTTTCCTGAGCATTACAATTAGTGTATTAAATATAGAAAAGGCTACTTTTTTTCCACTCACTACCATATTGAGCAGTAGGGATATGACATAATAAATAATTGAAATATGATTGTGTCTAATTCATATCCCACTGTTCTAAGCCTGGCAATAATATACAATATAACAGATTCTGTCTTGCACTACCATACTGTACAGCATATAACTGATAGATCAATTGACTTGATGGACACATTAAACTCTTATTAAATCCAATTTTCACATAAACACACAAAGAGTCATAGGCCTATACCCCCTGAGTACACATGAGGTGACATTTCATTTATTGTTCATAACTGTCTCTATTTCTATAGTTGGCCAACACACTGGTACTTAAACTTTACTACATACCGTACCACTGAAAATCTATACCTTTGCCTATCTTTTCCACTTGGTCAATTTTTTTCTCTCTTCATTCCTTACACAAGGTCCAACTCACACCCATATTCTCTGTGTACAATAAGGGTTCAAATCTATATCCAAGTGTTCCTGAGCTCAGCTACAAAGCCCCCAGCAGCTCCCTTAAACTCTACATCATTGAGGAAACTACAGAAAGCAGTGATCTCCCAGACAAGTGCCCAGTGAGCCAGTAGGTCGAGAGCAGTAATGAGCCAAGCATCGGGAGGGAGGAGCTGCGGAGCAGAGTCGTAGACGACCCAGACATGGTCTGCCATCACCGCCAGCGCCACTAACACCCCTGCCATCGACACCACCATGCTACTAGTTGGGTAATGGTGGTGGCCTAGTATGGCATTCCTAATTATGGGAACACAAGTACTGTACCATATAAACACCAAAAAAGTGTTATTGAATATGTCCCAGTGACAGGTCTAATTTAGTTCCTACACCACCTTCTCTTCTAGATACATTCAAGTGGTGGGCTAACCTGGCTATAAGCAATTACTGCTATCTACACAATACCACAGGGCACTGGAAAAAAAGTACATACAACTGTTGTCATAGCTTAACAAATAACAATGCAATCACTCAGTTTGTTTCCAGAATATATGACTTTCTTACAGTAAAATGAACTAATTCTTTATCTTATCAAATTTTCCATCACTTAGCTATGTTGTTCTGTTAGTTTTGTAATTTCAAAGTAATTAAACTTACTAACTAATGTCACACTTTAGTTTGTTTCTACTTTGGGAAGATAGCACACATCACTGTTGTTACTTACATCTTATTGGATGAATTACATTATGTAATGCAAAGGGAATTGGTAGATTGTATACAGTAGTTTGGCATGATAGACTGAATTCATATCATCATATCATTTTGAAGGGCCTTATACATGCTTGCATGTGTCATCCTTATCCACCTACCAGTTGTTCTCCAGGCTCTTCGGTCATGTGCAGCATTTCTGCTTAGTACCTTTACACTAAGGTCATTCTGCAGGGCTGTATACTGTATCACTAATATTTACAACACATCCAACAAATGCAAATGCGTGGGTGGTATATAGTAAAGTGAACCACAGATTCTCACCTTGCCACAAACACCATACCCCATGCCACCACAAATCCCTTTGACATTCTCTTGATGCTGGATATACATTTCTTGATGTTCAATCAATGCTGGATATACACTTTGCACTTGTACCATTGCCAAGATTTCTTTCTGTATTACTATATTTTCTTACCAAACTGACAGCTACAAATGCTATAGCATATAATAAGGCTTGATACTGTTATCCAAATCCAAATTATCACTGCACAGGTCCCAACTGGTCAACTGGCTGACCCTGTAAAGAACAAGAATTGAAAGAACATCCTGAATGTCCAATGAACATGACGTGTTGGGTTGGAATTACGTGAACGTCTGTAAACATATCCATCAATTATTATAACAAACATCTTTATCAATGAAATATCTCACCACGGATCGAACCTGCATGGATACTCTTATTACGGAACCCAGGAAGGCGTTAATTAAACACTGTACGGTATCACATCACCACCGAAAGGTGGGACCCTTGCTATACCACCTGATGAACTCTGGCAACCTTCACTGCCAACTATACACTCAGGCTGGCACCGTCACCAACCAAAATAATAAGTATCCAGGTCTTGTTGAAGTTTTGAATCATCTGACATACCAGTGAACCAATTACAACGCTTATCCTGTCTCATACTTGCTGGAGCTCGTTTACAATCTATAAGGCTATTCGAAGGAGACCTGAATACTGATAAAGCCTCGTGACTGTACATTATATTTCGATTTATTTGTATGGGTCTTTTTCTACTTGGTGCAGAAACAGTTTCCAATATTTGAAGAAGGTATAATGCAGCAATAACTGGTGTTCGTGTATGAAAATTGGAGGCTTCTGGTTCCTCTTGACTATACCACGAATCATGTTCCTTCCATATAGGTGGTGTTTCGCGGTAATATTTCAAGGCCTCGCTAACCTAAATTAATCAACTTTTGGGTGAGTGTACAGTACAGTGGTTCAGGCTTGAATCTCTTAATCAAAATATTCAGGTTCCATTTCTGTGTTTGACTGTCACAAAAATTTACTTCACACGTTATTATGTGTCTGGGTGTAACAAACACAAACAGGTAAACAAATACATATATTACCTACGACAGGTAGACTATTCAATTATAAAGGATTTTATAATATTTAATAAATATATAACTATACACTACAGTAAAAAACAATGCAGTAATCAAACGCATTACAGAATTATCGAAATCTACAGTGATAAAATACTCTACAGTGATCAACGAAGCTAGAATGATCTAAAAAGCACACACAATACAAAATATTATCAGTCCCTACGAATTTTGCAATCTTAAAACAATAAACAACACACCGATTAATTATTTTAGCTTGGCTATTGTTATTGCATGTACTGAATATAAAGTTGGCACACGAGATAACACTTGAACATTATTATTATTTTTTTTTATATATAAACGTAACAAGCGTAGGAGAGAATATCACAGCTGAATCTTCCCTCAGTGAAAGGTCTATAGTTTTGCAATAGACTATAATGGACGGTAAATTTTTTCTCCTATTTGTAAGAGTATAGAAGCGAAGGGGGGAATATGACATTACGGTACTGTACTGTACTGCGGATGGCTGCCCATTTGTTTATTACTGTATTATACTATTCCTACTGCGAAGGTCACACGGCCTCTTCTCTCATGTCCAAAGCCGGGTTGTCTCTTCCTTCGATAATTTCTGTATTCCCGTCTTCGGTTTTCATGTCCAGAGCTGGGTTGTCTGTTCCTGCCGTCTCTGTCTTCTGTTCGTCGGGTTTCTTCTCCACTCCCTCTTTACCTCCGTCCTCCTCCTTCGTCTGGGACTGTAAAAAACAAAATACCACAATGTAATTTCTCTCTCTCTCTCTCTCTCTCTCTCTCTCTCTCTCTCTCTCTCTCTCTCTCTCTCTCTCTCTCTCTCTCTCTCTCTCTCTCTCTCTCTCTCTCTCTCTCTCTCTCTCTCTCACACACACACACACACACACAGATAAGTATGTTAATTAAAACTGTTCTAGATTAATCTTTATAATTCTACTCTTTTGATTTACATCTTGCCTGGATAATCAATGTTGATTTAGTTATTGTAAGACTAATTATGGGGGCTTGATCTACTTGGTGAACTGCTTGCCATTGATTATTCCATACTGTCACAAAGCAATAATAATAATAATAATAATAATAATAATAATAATACTAATAATCTCTTTGCCCTGTTGTTGTTGTCTCACTCATCTAATAATAATAATAATAATAATAATAATAATAATAATAATAATAATAATAATGATAATAATAACAATAACTTTGCCCTGTTGCCTCACTCATCCCATAAAAAAAAAAAAATAATAAGTCCACGAGGAGACCGACAAACAGACAGACTGACCTTTCTGCTTTGTATACAGAGGTAAATACGTCTAGTGATGAGAGCCACAGCGAGAGGTATTGGGGTCATCACTACAGCAGCGGCCGGGAATACTGAAAACACAACAATAATAATAATAACAAAGTATACTTTTGATAGATTGGAGCGACTCAATTCCTTCAAAATATTCCAGGAAACAGACCCAGGTGAAGTAAAATAATGGTATCCTGTTGCCTGGAATAGTTTGGAGGATCATTTGTTTCAGAATTACGACCCAAAACAATGTGCTATATACACCCTTAAGGGAGTATATAGCACATTGTTTTGGGTCGTAAGGGGGTAAGTAAATCTGGAGCAACTGAATCCTCCAAACTATTCCAAGCAACAGAACACCATTATTTTTATTCATATGGTCCTGTTTCCTGGCATATACTTTGGAGGAATCAAGGCACTCCAATGTAACAAAAAAAGAATTACCACCTTAATATAATAATATACTCACCGACAGTCAAATCCCCCGCAGGCTTCTCCAGGGTAAATTTGAGGATGAAGACAGCGACACTGGCGTTCTGTATCCCGGTCTCTACACATACTGCAATCCTATCCTTGAGTGGGAGTCTGAGGAGTGTGGCCAGGATCAAACCGCTCAGGTAACCCAGAGTTGGCAGCGCGAAGCCAGCCAGTACACTCTGTTGATGGAAAGTAGACATTACCCTAGATTATAAAGGAGAAAAAAGGGAGACTATGCCAGGCCAGAAAGGTTTTATTATATATCTTCACAAGGGAGAAGTAAGGAGATAGAGATCGAGGAGGGGTAGCAAAATTGAAGGAAAATTGAGCAACAACGAAGGGAAAAAGAATAGAGGAAAGGAGGGACAGCATGGAGAAGAGAGGAAAGAGATGAGTCTGAAGGTGTGTCAAAATCTTTAACCCACATCTTTGTAGATAATATCCCCCTGTGGGACTTACTGAAAGAAAATAAAGGCAATCCCGTATCATTAAAAGGGAATATTCTGCTGTGAGTGGATTGGAAAGCGACTGATTCTTTCATACCATGCAGAGAACAGGCTACTCTATAGTGTATTATATTATTATTATTATTATTATTATTATTATTATTATTATTATTATTATATAGTATTGTACGTACCGTACACACCATAAAACCATTAGGAAGGGTCAAATGGAAAAGGGTCACTACTTCTAATCTGTTTACAAATCAGAAACAGGCAACCTGGGCAGGTGGGACACACACACACACACACACACAGATGCGGCGTCAGGTCATACAAAGACATTAACCTTTCCTACCTCCCCTTCAAAGGAGAGTAGGAAAGAGAGTAAAGGAGAGAGAGATAGAGAGAGAGATAGGAAAGGGTTGGCCCACTTTCCCTTTCACACGAGAAGAGAGAAGTAGGTACAGAATCAAACTGACCATTCACAGGCAACACAGTCACACTCTAGCCATTCTGTAAACTATTGAGTCTCCATAGAGAGAGACATAATACCATATAAGACAAGGCACATCAATACAACTACCTGTATAGATATAAGAACATAATAATAAATTAAGCCTTAAGAAACTTGTGAAGTCAATCACCTAAGCAAACCTAAGAAAGCACCCCGTCTTCCACGTTACCTAAAACAACAACAACAACAACTACTACAACCACAACTCCAAGAATTACACACAAGTAAGTTACCAGGTTCTGCCCAGTGTTCAAGCCTTCAGAACTGGTACAGTATTTTTTATATTCATTTATTTATTCATTTATATATTTATTTATCTACTTATTTATATTTTTTATAATTTATTTATTTTTTCAAGGTAATAATTATGATCTTAGATACACGTTTTACATATATCCTAATTGCTAAGAAGTACTTAGTTGTGTACATTATTGGTGTAATTTGTCTTGGTTTGAGTTACATTCAGCACAACAATCAAGAAATGAAATGATGGAGCCGGTATATTTTTGCCATGTTAAGGGGGAAGTTTTGTGTTGGTAAATATGGAGCAACTGAATCCTCCAAACTATTCCAAGCAACAGAACACCATTACTTATGCTATTCTGGTCCTGTTTCCTAGCATACTTTGGAGGAATCAAGGCACTCCAAAGTACCAAAAAAGAATTACCCCTTAATCACGTGGTAAATATTTAGAATGGCCTCCATGCCAGTACACGTAGTAAACTGTAACAATAGAAACTTTCAGGAAACATCTAGACAAATATATCGAAAAGAAAGCAACCCCAAACTCACATTATTTGCTAAGGAATGACCGATACGCTTTAAATTGTGTTATCTCTACAGGATGTAGTGTTTGATCAACAGTAAAATAGAACTAACAACTTTAACTCGTTCGTTCCTGTCCTAAATTCCACAGCATAATAATATTTTTCATCCTGCATGATTTACTTTTCAACTGTTTCACTGGCAATTAAAGTTGGAGAGAATAGATTGTGAGTTTGGAGGAGCCTTCCACTATTCTATCCTCTCTCTCTCTCTACTAGTAGCTAATAACACTCAAACAGCCACGTAAGGATCAATTAGTCTGCTGTTGCTGCTGTTTGGTATCATGTGTATTCCGTTTGTATTGCTCCTCACCTTGGTATCAAAGAGAGAGAAGACGTAGAGATTAGCGTAGACTCCGAAGGTGAAGATAAAGATGACACTGAAGAGGGTGACGGGCGTTAACAGTTTCATCATCACCTTGGACACCCTGAGAAAACAAGAGAGAAAAAAGGAGATACAGTAGAAGCATATTATTTTTTTTTAAGTTATGAGAATCTGATATAGTATACTCTCTTTATCTTTTGGAGTTGGTGCCCCTTCGAACTGGGGACATTCATTGCCTTTCCTTTCTTCCACTGTCCCTTATTTCCTTCACTTTCCTTCGTGCTTGCTATCCTTCCTCTCTTGTCTTCATCTGTGTTGTGGTATAATGTCTTCTTTTTTCCTCTTTTCATTCATTCCGTCTTCAACAAGGGTATCACTATAGTAGTATAGAGCCTTGTGATGCTGTTGGGAAAATTGGGGGCAAGTGATTCCTCCAAATTGCATGCATTATGAAACACGTTGAATTAACCAAGTCGTTCGTTTTCTGCCATAGCTTGAAGGAATCATTTGCTTCGGTTTTGCCTATTTATATTACAGACCTCTTAACTCAGTCGTCTAAATTTGCTTCGGTTTTGCCTATCTATATTACAGACTCCTTAACTCAGTCGTCACAGTTTGTCCCCCCATTAGTTAATCATAGTCATAATTATATACAATAGTTAGTCATGTTGCAAATTAAAAGGTGGCTTTGGTTGGAAAAGGGATTATTACAGATATAATTAGCCACTGCATCATCTCTCTGACAGGTAAAACCTTTCAAGAATTAGTCAGAATACAACACCAAACTGAAAGTGAGAGAGTTAAGGGGAAAATGTGTTATCGTCTGTCTACACTACGAAACAGAACCATTATACTTAGGTATGTACAGTCGCGGATATAGGTTTCAACACATATATACATAACTCAAACAAAGTGCTGTGTAAAGTTTGCACGTTCTCATATGATATCATTGCTTTGAATAGTGAATATCTGCTTGTAGTAAAATAAAATATGGTACTAAACCTATATAATGAAAAGTTTCTCAGTTAACGAACAGAGGGAAGCTGTCAAAGGTTTATCTAACTGAATCACTACTATGTGGATGATTAATATTGTCCCTGACTACACGTACAGTACTAGTCTTCCTCTCATTTTTTGTGGCATAATGTGGACGATGGTAAAAGGAAAACACCGTATGAGGAGGAGCCTTGATTGACAACGCCTCGCTAATCTTTCTTCAGTACAAACTCCACCTGTTGATTCCATGTGTCGTCAATAACACCTCCTCCTCAATAAGATGTTGTTCTTTAATTAACCATTCCATCAAATCAATGTATATTCTAATTCATAGGTTTTTTTTCAGGACTCATTAACTTTCAATATGCAATTTACATTACATAAGTCCCTAATATGTTGGCTCCTTATCACATGGTATTTTGTCCAATCAATGTACAGTATATTTTAATTCATAGTTTTAAGGAATGATTAACTCTCAATTTGCAA
Organism: Petrolisthes cinctipes; assembly: GCA_033782935.1. Taxonomy (NCBI): domain Eukaryota; kingdom Metazoa; phylum Arthropoda; class Malacostraca; order Decapoda; family Porcellanidae; genus Petrolisthes; species Petrolisthes cinctipes. The sequence goes on along the minus strand of JAWQEG010000238.1, from coordinate 195,893 downwards.
TCGACACCATAGGTACAGTGCAGTCACGTTCAATTGTCCTGTCAACAAGCACCTTCGAATACAACGTCCTCAATAACGATTCCCTCATATGGTTCACTTTCATTCACCAGAGACAGGACTTTAGATCGTGACTGTACCTTATAAATTGGCAGACTGTACTCACTTGGGTAGGAAGCGCTGAATCAACAGACCGATGATGCAAGGTATGGAGAGACTGACAACCAACACAGCGATGTTCTTGTACGGGATGACAAAGTCAGCCCCTTTCACGATCATTTCACCAAGCAGATAAACCCACAGAGGAATGGCACCTGTAGGAAGGAGAAATGTAGTGTAGCCTAGTGTGTGTGTGTATCGGTGGGTGGGTATGTATATCTGTATAGATGTGTGTGTGTGTGTGTGTGTGTTTTATGCTTCTCATCCCGACCGGTTTCCCCTGGGGTTGGGGGCTACGAATACCTCCCCAGTATCCCTGCTTGTCGTAAAAGGCGACAAAAAGGGGCTTTCATATCTCCAAATGAGACGTGAATATTCTGTTTGTTGTTCGACTGAAAACCATGAAAATAATAACGATCAGAAGAAACAACCATATCTCAGTCACGACAACATTATTCTCAAAGTTCACCATGATGCCAGAGAGGTGACACAACCTATACATATGACCGCGACTGTACAAAGCCTTTCGACCCCAGCCACATACTTTCAATTCTTCAACAGTCCCTTCTTTCCTTCCATTTCCTTCCATTGTCCCTTGGGTGGCCTTCTTTTTTCATCCTCAACTCAATCTAAGCATAGAGGATGCCTGACCATACTCGAAGATGCTATGATTGATAGTGCAGTTGCTCTCTCCATATAGTGCTACGCAGTGTCCAGAAAATACAGGGTCCATAGAATATTCTATGGACCCTGGTGCTACGTGTATAAATAAAGTGGCGTCATCTTGTGTGGCAGAAAGGAAACAACCATGCAACATCTTTAATGGGGAAGTTTTGTGTTGGTAAATCTGGAGCAACTGAATCCTCCAAACTATTCCAAGCAATAGAACACTATTATTTTTGCTCTTCTGGTCCTGTTTCCTAGCGTACTTTGGAGGACTCAAGGCACTCCAATGTACCAAAAAAGAATTACCATCTTAAAGCTCCTCTGTCCCCAACTATAAGTGCGACACATGTGAAGTACCCAACACCTCGAGGCCTACTTCAGTAATCTCAGGGCCACACAAGAGTCACAGGCCACTCTAGCAGCGTTCTATCCTGAGGTTGAGACACACACTCACAAAGAAGAAGTTTCTATTCTATTAATAACTCTCTTTTCAGATGAGTAACAAATCTGAGAGTGGTAAATGGGTCACACACACACACACACACACACACACACACACACACACACACACACACACACACACACACACACACACACACACACACAAATCCCGGGGACACTGATTTCCTGTCACTTGTTGCTTAGATCGTGTATCGGCCTCATTCAGTAGTAAAGTGTGTCACAGAATTTGTTATAGCATCTGTTTAATAAAAAATGAATCTGTCGACCTCGTTTAGTTTGGTGCATCTGTTAGCCTGGTGGTTGGATTTCAGTGTGGTTAGTTATGTGCAATCCTTTATCAGATGGAACAACGAGGTGACTTTTGTTTTTTAATGTACAGTCCCGAGTCAAAATCTGTATTCAGGTCTACCTCGAACAACCTGATGGAGCATTAATCCAGTTCCAGCAAGTATGAGACAGAATAAGTGTTGTAATAATTGGTTCACTGGTATGTCAAAAGATTCGAAACTTCAACAAGACCTGGATACTTAATATGGCGCGTGACTGTACACTGCCTTACTTATACTCCAATTATTGTTTTTATATCTGACGAAAATGTACCAACAGCCTCATTTATTAAGTACTTATCTCTTTCGATAAATGTAATGCAATCCAAGATCAATTATACCAAACTTTTACACAACAGGTAACTCTCTGAAACTCATAAACACAGGAATGTAGGCGAAACGTGTCTAAGGTTGTATTACTTAGTTGGTTAGAAGGAAATGGGTTCAATGTTGCAAGGAAAAATACGAACGCACGTATACATTTCATCAAGCTATCCACATATTCAACTCTTCATCCTTATATACAACCATCCTTATATCCAACTCTCCATCCTTATATACAACCATCCTTATATCCAACTCTCCATCCTTATATACAACCATCCTTATATCCAACTCTCCATCCATCCATCCAACCATCCTTATATCCAACTCTCCATCCTTATATACAACCATCCTTATATCCAACTCTCCATCCTTATATACAACCATCCTTATATCCAACTCTCCATCCATCCATCCAACCATCCTTATATCCAACTCTCCATCCTTATAATTATACAACCATCCTTATATCCATCCTTCCGTCCATCCATCTAACCATCCATTTTTTCAACCATCTATCCGTCTATCTATCCATCCATCCATATAGACTACCATCCAACTCTCCATCCTTATATACAACTCTCCATCCTTATATCCAACTCTCCATCCATCCATCCATCCAACCATCCATCCAACTCACCAAAAGCAACGAGGGTGGAGAAGAAGGTCATCACGATAGAGAGGTCGAGTGATCCCCCCAACAGGTGAGTCCACATGTTGGAAGCGCCACCCCCCGGACAACACCCCAACACGAAGAGACCCAGCTGTGCCAAGTAGTTGTCGGGGAAGGCCACGTTACCCAACCCGAAGGCGATCTGATTGAGGAAGGGGGAGAAGGAGGAATCATTAAGGGGGTAGCATACATAGTGTTGGTAAATCTGAAGCAACTGATTCCTCCAAACTATTCCAAGCAACGGACCACCATTATTTCTAAGCATCTGGTGTTCCTGTTTCCTGGTATCTTATGGATGAATCAAGGAACTTCAATATACCAAAAGTATTCTATCCCCTTAATATTATAAACTAAACTAAGGGGGAAGAGGGAAGGCTACATGTGCTGAGCCATAACAACTTTGTACAGTTGTGGAAGGGAGTTTCTGTACCTCCATGGGTCCTTCTTTACCCTATAGCACACACCTTTAGTTGATCATAATGCTCTCGTGATTAATCATTATGTTATATTATGATTAACATTTTCTGGCAAGTTTTCTACCAATCATATTTTTTTGTCGTTATATATGTTACTATCATTCATTCATAATTCGCTTCCATTACTAGATCAAGGTGTGTACTAGGGTAAAAGGGACCTCATTGAGGTAAAGAAACTCCCTGTACATACACCACAATGGAGAAGTAAAAAGAGAGGGCGGGCTGCAAACACGGAGGAATAAGGCCAGGGGTGATAGATGAAGAGAGGGAATGGATAAATAGCCTTGGGTTTAAGGGTGAAGTTTTGTGTTGGTAATTCTGGAGCAACTGACTCCTCCAAACTATTCCAAGCAACAGAACACCATCATTTTAGCTCTTCTTGTCCTGTTTCCTAGCATACTTTGGAGGAATCAAGGCATTCCAATGTACCAAAAAAGAATGACCACCTTAAGGGGACGGCCAATTAAACCTTTAAATTGCTGCCAGTTTGAGTTAATACATTGATTCAGTATCCAGTTGTGGAAATGTTTAGGGTAATTGATCTTGGATTGAATGAATGATTGGGTGATTGGTTGGTTAACTGATTGACTGTCTAATTGGTTGAATGGGTAATTGATTAATCGATTTATAGATACACTGACTGATTGATTGCCTGAGTATGTAATTAACATCTGAGTAATTGGCTGACCAAATCAACCATCTATCCTGCAAATTGATCAATAGCTGTCAGAATATATTATAAGTTCATCAATTAAATAATCCATATATATATACACTCAACCACTCAGGGTCAGTCAGTCTCATATACACACAGTCACGTGCACACCAGACATAACACTGGAATCTCATCACACTCACCAAGGGCATGAAAACATACTGACAGAAGAGGCCCACCATTGGACCTAAGGGTTTTTTGACGATACCACTGATGATTTTCAAGTCTATCGTGGCTCCCATGAACACGTAGATGATGGTCACCAGCACTCCCAGCAGGTTGGTGTAGAGAGAGTTGATGTATTGGTAGGAGAGTAACACCGACATGTCCAGGACTGCTTCCCCCGCCACCTATACCAATACACAGACGGAGTTTTAGGGGGGAAGATTTGTGTTGGTAAATCTGGAGCAACTGAATCCTCCAAACTATTCCAAGCAACAACAGAACACTTATTATGTTTGTTCATCTGGTCCTGTTTGCTAGCATACTTTAGAGGAATCAATGCACTCCAAGGTAACAAAAAAGAATTACCACCTTAAGGGGACCAGTGATGTATACAGTCAGAACATTGGAGATAAACTTAGTCCTTCAAATATTTGCCACGAAACACCACCTACATTGAAGGAGTTTGTTTCGTGGCATTGTCAGGAAGAATCAAAACAAGCTACCAATTCCCATACACGATCACAGGGTTCTTAATTAAGGAAGAAAGAAGAGCTTGCTAGGCCTAAATGAATGACCCTGTAGTACTGGGGAATAGTAACAGGAAGAGGTATGAGTCTAATGCCTTACATAATAGCAGTGAATATTCTATCTTGGGTATTGTTTATGAGAGAGGAGAGAGGTGATGATGATGATGATGAAGAGGAAGTAAGAAGAAAGCCGCCCAAGGTCTATAGACGAGACGTAACCCTGAGAGAGAGAGAGAGAGAGAGAGAGAGAGAGAGAGAGAGAGAGAGAGAGAGAGAGAGAGAGAGAGAGAGAGAGAGAGAGAGAGAGAGAGAGAGAGAGAGAGAGAGAGAGAGAGAGAGAGAGAGAGAGAGAGAGAGAGAGAGAGAGAGAGAGATTTGAATGGGTTGTGTTTGTTCATCGTCAAGGTCATACAGGTATAGATAATGTCCAGGATATCCTGTATATAGGAAGCTTACCTCACGGTCCTTTACGGCTATGTGAGAGAGAGAGAGAGAGAGAGAGAAGAGAGAGAGAGAGAGAGAGAGAGAGAGAGAGAGTGTCTGTGTGTAAGTGAGTACGTGTGTGTGTGTGAGAGACAGACAGACAAACAGGAAGAGAGAGTGTGTGTGTGAACACATGGGTTGCAGAAGCCTGCCTCAAGTACAGTACGAGTATGTTTTTTGTTTTGATTTTTGTTTTTCTATGTTCCGACACTGGACATAGGCTTCATCAGGCCCGTTACCGAGGCCCAGGTCAACTACTACACACACACACACACACACACACACGTCACGACTTCCGAACTGGCACCCAGCCACAGAGAGAGGGAAGTAAGGGTAATTCCCAAGTACTGCAGCTGTTATGGTACGGTACCAGCCAGGGTGTTTTACGATGTTCGGTGGCCTTATAGTTAGTGCCTGAAACTCGATTTGAAAGAGTTATTTTCAGCCCCTCATCTGTGAGGATTCTATCTCCCAACATATAGGTTTCGAGTTTAGCATACTAACCACTCAGCCACCTCCCCTGTACAAGTCATCGTGAGGAAGGAGGAAACGAAGTATTATTTACATCAACTCTGACATTTAGGTGAGTGTTTATTTGTGACAATTATGACACTACCATAAGGAAAAGCTAAGACAAACAATGGAAGAGAAAACATCAACTTTTACCTGAGATGAAAAGGGGAAGAGAGAAAACTGTACAGGACCGAGAAACCTTGAACCATAAAAGAGAAGAAGGCAGAGAAGAGGGACAGTAAGAGAAGAAGGCAGAGAGGAGGGACAGTAAGAGAAGAAGGCAGAGAGGAGAGGAGGGACAGTAAGAGAAGAAGGCAGAGAGGAAAGGAGGGACAGTAAGAGAAGAAGGCAGAGAGGAGGGATAGTAAGAGAAGAAGGCAGAGAGGAGTGGAGGGACAGTAAAAGAAGAAAGCAGAGAGGAGAGACAGTAAGAGAAGAAGGCAGAGAGGAGAGACAGTAAGAGAAGAAGGCAGAGAGGAGGGACAGTAAGAGAAGAACGCAGAGAGGAGGGACAGTAAGCATGACTGACTAAGAAGAAAAGAACGGGATGGAGGAAGTGAGGTAATACAAAGGGATTGGCTCGGGTCTGAAGGGGAGCTAAATCTCTTACAGTACCGTATTGCCCACATCTTTCCAGTTAATTATATCCCCCTACGGCCCATAACCTAACAAAATAACTATATTAACCAACAATAATTATACCTCATCATCATCAACTCTTCCTCTCTTTACTCGTGTTAATAAGACACATGTGTAGAAAGTCAAGTTAGTGTTTTTCACATGTATTAAGGGGGAATCTCTTTTTGGTATGTTAGAGTGCTCCGATTGCTCCAGAGTATGCCAGGAAACAACAGGACCAGATAAGCAAAATGAATGGTGACCTGTTGCTTTGAAGTGCTTGGAGGAATCATGTGCTCCAGAATTACCAACACGGTACTATACCCCTAACGAGAGATTCTTTGGAGGATAGATTGGTGGGTTATTATTGATTCCCCCATGCAAACTATGCCACGAAACAGATCCCTCGTTAATTAAAGTAACATAAATAAGGTCGTCTGTTTCCTGGCATGGTTTGGAGGAATCACCCACCTTCCAATAATCCACCAACAAGAAAATCTCCCCTGAATAAAATACTCTAATATACAGAGTGATCCATCAGTAATGTTCTGTGTGTACGTACCCTGTATGTACAGTTGCGGAAGCATATTCTGTCCCACATTTGTTTGGCATGTGGAGATATCTGGCAACTCTCTCTGAATAGACAGCAGCTCATACGAACCCCAAAGACTGAACCACCAATGAACTCCAGTCACGAAGAGAGTGTGTGATATCAATGAAAATTACTGAATATGATTTGTGACCTGAAATTTCACACACTCTCTTCGTGACTGGACTTCATTCCCACATGCCAAACAAATGTGGGGCAGAATATGCTTCCGCAACTGTATGTATGTTCGTATGCCGAGACATGCTGTATACTTATTAGTGCTCGTGACTGTACATAGAAATTTAATGTGAGTGGTCGTGTTCATGTTGGCAGGCATCTTTACTTTTTAATAAATCTATCAATATTTCTATTAAAAAACTGAATAATTTAATGTACAGTCACGAGCACTAATAAGTATTCTATTCAGGTGTGCTTTCTAATATCTAGAAACAGTAAAGAAATGCATAATAAGATCTCCATTGGAATTACTTCGTTGGCGAATTGGAGTGTTCAAAGCTTCAACCAAAGCTGTATACTTATTAGTGCTCATGACTGTACTGGTATACATAACTTCCAAACATACATAACAAACACCTCCAGTATATTAGCAGGCTGGGCGGTCCTTGCAACACAGAATATCGTCATGCAAGTGGGCAGAGCAATAAGGGGAGGGTATAGTTTTGGCAATGTTGGAGGAATCAAGGTGCTCTAATACACCAACACTAATTAGTACTCTCTCCTAAACATATGGCCCACTTTGTGTATACAGATTATGATGCTGATGATGAAATATAATGCAGAAGGAAGAAAAAACACCTCGTTAGACCTGGATGGATGACCCTGTAGCACAAAGAGTGAAGAAGGGAGAGAGAGGGTAATAACAGCTGGGTGTCATTAACGGTGATAATTATGTTGTATGGAAGGAAGGAAGGTGCCAGACAGGAGACAGCTGAGGGAAATGATATGTCGGGAGGAAAAGAAACAATGGAATACCAATACAATTTTCTCTGTTAATTAATGATTGTCAATACCATTCAATACTTAATTTGTTTCATTTTCGTACCTTGCGAAAATGTACCGGCTCCCTCATTGAAACCCTTGACTTTTTCTGTACACGTAATGCAATCCGAAATAGATTACATCCAAAATTTTCCACAGATAGGTAGCCTACTTATCTGCAACTTGTGAACACTGGACTGTAAGCGTGAGACATGTATAGCTGGAAACAGCCCAAAGGAAACATGCTCGTCACTATGATAAACAGTGAATGTTGACTCACTTAAATATATATTGTATAATTTTATACAGTATATATATATATAAAATTTAAATATACTTTAGATGATATTCATATGATTTGATCAAAACTTCAGACACACAAGATTATATGACTTTTTTTGTAACATTGATTAAAATCTCTTTGAGGGGTTGTCCGCTGTGGGTGATTTAAATTGCTGCTTAATCATTCTAACTACGTATACATATTACCAAAGAATTCACTTACTCTTAGTGATCTGTTTGCCTGCATTGTCTGGAGACATCAGTAGTCCTTAACTGTACCCACAACAGAAGAAGAAGAAAAGAAGAAGAATGTGCACTTCATTATGATATAGTGATAATTATAGTCCATTGCCTCACAGAAACTTTCCACTACAAGAAGATACAGCCAGGAAATCCTTGTTTACACTTAATTAAATAGGACGTGTTGTATGGAGACATGTAAGGAAGAGTTGGTGTTCATGTGGGAGTGTTTAGTGTTTGCGTGTGATGTGAGTCGGCAGTTTCTTCTCCCAGTCTGCGGCCCACAAATTTCCACGAACAGGTACAGTTGGACACAGGAATTCGTAGTCAAGCCAAAGTGGAAGATGCTTAGCTCCTCTCAGAATGGAATTCCTTAGCGACCAAAGAGATATACCAGGGTCAGAAACTATGATATGGGAAGGCGACGATAGGCAAATACAAGACAAAAGTCACTTGTTATTGGATAGGGACAAGCATCTTGCACCTGGGCTGTACCACGAGTACTTGTGTCCAACTGTACAGTACCTACAGGGTGTCCAGTAAGTCTGGACCCACCTAAAAGCCAAAGTTAACGAGGTCAAAAGTGTGAGCATTTTCCACCTTGCAACACGCATTATGGTGGCGTGTCAAGAAGATTCTGCAACTGTTATTTAGAAAGTGCGGTTTGTGTCTTCAGTTATGTGTGCGACGGAACGACGAACAAGTTGAACAGATTATGTGATAAATATTTGGATTTATTTTTAATTTTATTGACTCTTCCCAATGGGTTTTGACTTATGAGACACCCGGTATGTACTGTACTTACTGCTGAGTGAAGAAGGACATGTAGAAGCCAAGGAAATCTGTCCAACCATGATGCCAACCAGGAAATCGAACCCAAGGCCTTTCGTTTGTGAGGTGAGCGTTGGCACCACTAAACCAATGGTGCTCCTCGTCACAACATAAGACTAACAAAATCTTTTTATAAGATGGTATAGACATTACTTACCACGTCAGGTTCATCGTATAACGTGACATAGACTTTGTTATATCCGATGAAGAGTGCCGAGATGTTGATGTGACCGTAGTATGTAAAGTTGTCGTTGGGTGTCCCTTGCATCACCTCGCCCACCTCAATCACCTCAGCCACAAACTGCAAACCCATCACAGCATGATAAATTTTGGACGAGATGATACAGAGATGGTGAACAATTATGATACCACTACTATAAACTCAATAAATACAATAAGGATAACTCATGCTGAACCGACCTTGTCTTCTACGGTGGCAGAGACTGAGGTGAGTTGAGGTAAAGTGCTGTACCAAGTGATTCCATGTTCAGTTCCCTCCACTACCTTCACCAGGTTCTCCGGCACCAGTACCACGTCTCTAAGTTTCTCCACCACGATCTCCACCCTTCCCTCACCACCGTCACCATCATCCTGAGTAAAGAAAAGTAAATAATAATAATAATTATAACAATAATAATAATAATAATAATTAGGTGTCCAAAGCTGAAGACTTTGAAAGGCCGAGCGGAGTAAAGTCAGTCCGGGAATATTTTCCTTTTAACCACTAGGCTAGTTCTAAATAGGTTTAAAACCCACCCCAATACTGTAGGAAACTTCTCTGACAGTTTGGTGATGACAACTGGTACGGTGTAGGAGGAGTTAGGTTCGGACATTTTCCAAAATCTGAGGCACAAGAACTGACGTTGACCACCAGGCCAAAAATCTTTCCAAAATCAGGGGCAAGAATAATGTCTGAAAATTTAGAAGACTCGCTTCGCTCGCGAAATATTTTACCAAAGTGTCCACCCCGCGTCCACCCCGCGCTGAAGTTAAGAGTACAAGAGAATAGCAGAAGCAAAATAGTGGGAGAATAGCAGGGGCAAGAAAACAGGAAATGGTCCAAGTACTGCAACGCAAGAATGAATTACTATATTGTACACTCACCAAGGTCTGTGCAACGAGGGGATGTACGAGGAGTGACAACCACCCAGCCACCAACACCACCACCATTGTCCACACTGCCATCTCCACCCACACACCAACCAACCAGCCAGCCACACACACACACACACAAGGCTGACTGACTGACTGACTGACTGAATGGATGGATGGATGGATGGATGGATGCTTGCTAGACTGGAGTGATGTGGTTTGAGTAGTAATGCAGGATGCTGAATTGGACCGGGTTGAATTGCTGTTGTGGGGGTAAGGAAAGGCAATTGTTGTAGTAAGAATTATAAATGAAGAATCAATGTTGTGATTGGATGAGGTTAATAATGCAATGCAATAATGCGCACACACGCACACACACACATACACACGCACGCTCTCTCTCTCTCTCTCTCTCTCGCTCTCTCTCTCTCTCTCTCTCTCTCTCTCTCTCTCTCTCTCTCTCTCTCTCTCTCTTACACACACACATACACACACACACACACACAGATATAAGGTAATTACTATTTGGTACGTACCATAGCGTTAGGAGACAAGCATAATTATATATTCAAACAAGAGTACCCTAAAGGAGTAAGTTGCCTACATGAAAACATAATGGGCAGCAGAGGAGGCAACGAAGGAGAAATATAGGCCCAAAACAGGTAAGGCCAAGAGAACATAAGAACTTAGGAAACTGCAGAAGGACTCGGATCGTTCCCTCTCTCTCTCTCTCTCTCTCTCTCTCTCTCTCTCTCTCTCTCTCTCTCTCTCTCTCTCACACACACATTTAAGAGGAAAAGGAGCTAGGACAGTGAAAAAGAGGTAAAGGATTGACTCAGTCCTATGGATACTCAAATCCTTGTAGTTGTAACGTTACGATCGAAGTGTTAAGAGTTAATAATGAGAATAATTGAATACAAAGAAATTTTAGCACGAACTACAATAAAGCACCATAGCAGTATATAAATGATTATAATTAAGATATGTACCAATTTTTAATCCTTTTAAGGGAAGATGATGAGTATTTTTTTGAGATGATATGAGAGCTTGATAAAAATGTTGATGTTGATGAGATGCTGATTATAGAACACTGTACGTAAGAGATGATGATTAGAGTACGTATGAGATGCTGATTATAGAACACTGTACGTAAGAGATGATGATTAGAGTACGTATGAGCTGCTGATTATAGAACACCGTAATAATTGATAACTGGGCTTCCACACATTTTTCACATCCCCAAAAATAATTTCTCACCTCTCTTGTATAGACACCCCCCCTACCCTCCTTAAATCCCTCCTTACTTCTCCCTCCCACCAGTGAATGGTTCGAGCGAGCAGAGCTCACAACTAGTGTTTCGGGGTTATCTCAGCCAACATTGACAACGCTGGGTGGGCCTCACGGGAGTGTGACCAGCTGTACAATGTTACCAGAACCGATATCACACCACTTAAAAGGTGTCTTGCCTGGGGGTGTCTTTACTTTTATGAGTGACTGTACAGTCAGCATTGCCAACGCCTGTTTATCTGGGGTTTAGAGTTCGAGCATGTTGACTCGCTTGTCTGAAGCAGAGAGAGAAAGAGAGTATGCGTTGGGGTATAGGGGGGTGATAGCCATGCAGAAGTATGTAACTAACTAGTGGGTAGGGGATCTCCTACAAACAACAAACTCGGACTATTAAGCTGTCAGTGGTCACATGACTTTCTCCGAACCATCGCTAAAGACGAGGCACCCTCTACTCAGCCACAACTGTCACACTCGAGTTATAGTCCATCATTTTCTCATTGAGTGTCCCCAGTAGGATGCTGCTCGGCGGTAATCGTTCTCTTCATATTTCTCACGGTCGTATCGCTTCCCTCTCAGATCTCATCAATGAGTCTACCTTGTTGTCTTAGTTTTTTTTTCTCCCTTAGGACACTAACTTGTAACCTAACACTTTAATAAATACTTATAATTTTATTATGATAATGTCAAAAACAGCATTTATTTCTAACCACAGTAAGACAGACACATTGACTTGGATCATAATAAGTAAGAGACTGATGATCTGAGAATATACACTACGTAATGCATTGTCTATATCTATTACCGGCCATAAACTTAATGGGGCTTACTTGTTAGTATAATTTTACTATTACTGTCTACAACTATTAAGTAATATGACTAGTAACATGGACTGACGTAATATTTATGTAATGATGTTAGTAATATGTTATGAGAGATTGGTTAGCGGGTGGCACGTGGACAACTTTTATTGTCCATGAATTCGTATATATACCGGCCATAAACCCATTAGCGCTTGTAAGTTGGTAAATTCTGATGATGAGGTTGATATCATAAAGTTCATCACACTGTTGGTTGAAGAGAAAACTGGAGAGAAGATTACTTATTCACCATACAATAATTATCCACATCACTTGTAATAAGACAGTAAAGTTTATATGAGTATCACTTCACTGACGTGCTGCAGAGAAGTTCATATTTTTATTATAAGTATTTATTAAAGTATTTGATAAAAAGTTAGTATCCCAAATATTTTAATCAATTTCATGTTATATCAATTATTTCATTTAGGTTATTTTTTTGTCTTCCTCTACGTTGTTCTGTAGTTACACACATCTGATTGGCTATCACCGTAGAGAGATCTCTACCCCAATACCTCCTCTCTTTCCCCTCCCTCTCTCTTTTTCATCCCCCCCCCCTCTCTGTGTGCTTCAGACAAGTGAGTCAACATACTCGAATTCTGAACCCCTGATAAACAGGTGTTGGCAGTACTGACAGTATTAGGAAATTCAGTCCGGAGCTGTACTGTACTGTACCACAGGCTGTGAGTCCCAAGGGTTATCAAGTCTTATGACATGGGATACTTCCACTATGACATTAGACCATGGAACCACAATCCTAGTATATTGCTGAGCTACTATATAGAGAATAGTCGTATTGACACTATCTGTAATGAGAGATGAAGTAAACTATGTTTAGTGTTCAAGTTTGTAGTCAAGTGTCTACAAAAATGAATAAATGTAAATAAATTTTGTATTTCTTGGGGGATAACACATCTCTGATATGTTAATAAATATATTAAAATGGCTGTAATGTTGCATTAACAAAAGTGACTCTCCTTCTTTGTACCACCACCCCTCCTTCCATCCACCAAGCCGCCTGTCCCTCCTACCCAACTTCCCCTTTCTCCTACCCCAATGAAGATGAAGCTTTGCCGGTTCGAAATATTGTCTTGTATATATTATGCACAGGAGCTCACACAAGCGATGCGCTGTTGCCACGTTAGCCACGCCAAGTGAGGGGGTAGTCTAGGTGGAACTCTTGTACAGTGTACTGTACGTACTGTACCTCAATGGCCTGCTTTCACCAACTTGAGAATTGCTAGTGATCGCCAGCTGATTCAATACAGAAGTCGTCGGGCTGACCCGGGTGTCAATGACGAGATCATATAGATTCTACAAGCCATAAAGGCATGTTACATTGGTATGACAACATTCATATAAATAAAAGTCCCTAGCTGCACCTTCGGTTTGAAATCCATAACATATAGTTTTCTAAAAGAATAATGCTTCGACTGGAAAATGCAAAAAGAAATCTCCAATGTTTTTTTCCAAATGAAAACTGTAGATTGTTTGACATTGAAACAATGCGACGACGAGGTTATTTGACCCACATTCAGGTTGAAATTTTAATAAACAGGCGAAGAATGTCAGATTTACCTCGATAAGTGACGCAAACCATTATATGAATAATTTAGTAAATATTAATATCTTAGTAAAAGGAAATTATACTGAAAATAAACTAATAATTAAGGTCTTGTTAATGTTAGTATACTGTAGTCCAATCTATATAATTTTTTGCCGGATATCCATATACTCGCTGTAAACTCTTCACCGTAACAACTGGGATGAACCAACCCTAGTATGAGAACGTCAAAATAGGCCTAGTTAAGTAAAGCACAGTGTGAATATCAGGGTGTTACTGGAAGGCCAAGAACATTTCGGGACTAGAGAAACATGGAGAATACTAACAGGTTTAATTACAATTTCATACACCAAATATTAAACCAAGCACGCTAAACAGTGCGTCACGGGACACCTTCCACAGTATGGGATAATCTAAACACACACACACACACACACACATACAGCCTGACTTATACGAGTACAGTATAGGTGACAAGGCAAAACATTCGTCCTTGCACCGCGACCCCAAGGGACGAATATAATGTCCTTTCACCGGAGCAAGATGAGAAGAAAGTGACATTCTGGGTAATGTATGAGGTGTGACCATGTGACCTATATTGTATTGTATGTACTCTAGCACTATCTGTCTGTCACCTCTGTTACCGGCTGCAAAAGTCTTCCCTCCAGTTAATACACAGAGCATTGGTTACAAGTGCTCTTTATTCTGCACATACTGCATTCATTGTTCTGATGACTGATTCAAGTATTAACCAAATTACATTACTAAAAAAATTTGGTGTTAGGAAATTAATGAACTAAGTTTTTAGTTGCTACGAACCCTTGATGTCACAGGGGTGTATACGAATTCCTGAGGCCGACTGTACGTCCATGGCCAATATTCCTGCAACACCCTTGAATGACACGGACTCCAATATTGATGAGAAAATACTGTTACTCACTCGTCTTTGTATTACTTACTGGTTCATAATATTTACTCACATTACTCACTTACTTTCATTCACCTGACGCAGGACCTCTGTGACTGTACACTGTTAAAGAATTATGGCCATTATGGATGATCATGTTCAGGGTACAGTATGTATCCGCCTCTGTAAAGGAAAAGCGTACCACATTTCACATAAAGCTTACATACAGTCACACTGAATCTTAATCTGTATTCGCCATCAAAGCGTTGTCGCCTCTCCGAGCACTTCTGGACGGATGAGTGGTGACCTTTAAAAGTGTTTATGTATATTTTCCCTCTAGAAGAGTGGTTCTCAACTCGTGGTCCATGGTGACTTCTCAGGTGGTCCATATAAACACCCGAGACGCCTACTGGACACCCTTAACACCCGAGACGCCTACTGGACACCCTTAATTAACACCCGGGACGCCTACTGGACACCCTTAACACCCGAGACGCCTATTGGACACCCTTAATTAACACCCGAGACGCCTACTGGACACCCTTAACACCCGAGACGCCTACTGGACACCCTTAACACCCGGGACGCCTACTGGACACCCTTAAATAACAGTAACCCGAAATGCCCAAAATTGTGCTCTCCCTCGAAACATTTTTGCACTCCATTCACATACTGCGATCATAATGTAAACTGTAATCATGGAATACCACAGAGAGATGACACATCTTAATTTTTGGCCGTTGTAAGAGTGATAAAAACACCATCAATTGTTTGTTTTGATTTCCAGGGAACGCAACTTTGGGGCCAGTATGATTGGTACTTATCCAAATCTGTCATCACGTGCAGTCAGGTATCTTTTGTCATTTGCATCAACTTACATGTGCGAAAGTGGTTTTTCATGTCTGTTGCACATTAAGTCAAAACAGAAAAATCGGCTTGCAGTGGAAAGCGATTTCGTTGTGCATTGTCAAGTACCACTCCTAACATTGAAAAGCTTGTCAGTGAGAAGCGAATCCAAAAGTTTGGTTGTAAGGGAAAATTACTTACTCCACTATACTTCAGTATACTGTACTCCAGCATAATTTGAATATTATTTTTGTGACAAACTAATTATTATATAAGTATTTACTTATTTCCAGGAACTTTTGCTTGTAAGAAATATATTTCATATTTACATGCTTGCTAGCTATTATTTTACATAATTTCTTGAAATTCTGATTTGGAATGATGTATATCTGGCCAAAAGCCTTGTTTATTCATTTCAAAATTCAAATGGTCCACGACATTGTTTTCATTGAGTTAGTGGCACGTGGAGAGAAACGAACTGAAAACCACTGTTTCGGAACTATGCCAAGAACATGTGCCGGAACGTGCTGGCACCTAATATGCTTTTAATTTTGCTGTGCCACGCAATGTTTTTAAATGCCACATCAAAAACCAACAAACAATTACACAAACGCACAACACTATTTCACTGTATAACAAAACCACCAAAATTTACGATGTATTTTTACGTTGTAATTTTACCATATAAGTTTACGATGTCCAGATGGTAAATTATAATAAACTTTTTTTTCTGGTGTTTCAGTTCACGTGCCATTGCAGCTTACGGTAGTGTATATAAATTATGTGGTTCATGACTTGGCAGGGAAGGTGACAGACAACGTTACTGGTGGTGACACAAAGACAAAATATTTCACTCGGGACCATTTCTATATAAAATCACACGAGAGAGAGAGAGAGAGAGAGAGAGAGAGAGAGAGAGAGAGAGAGAGAGAGAGAGAGAGAGAGAGAGAGACGAAAGACAAATACGAGTAGAGAGAGAGAGAGACGAAAGACAAATACGAGTAGAGAGAGAGAGAGACAAAAGACAAATATGAGTAGAAAGAGAGAGAGAGAGGAAAGACAAATACGAATACTTTATTGAGAGAGAGAGAGAGAGAGAGAGAGAGAGAGAGAGAGAGAGAGAGAGAGAGACACGTTAGGCAAAGATGAGTATATGTTATTCAGAGAGAGAGAGAGAGAGAGAGAGAGAGAGAGAGAGAGAGAGTAAAGTTGACGGTATGATCTCACTGTTGCAACACAAGGGCTAAGGTAAACGTAGAGGGACTGACGTAGCCCCTCTACCTAAGGTTCCAGAGAAGGTAATGTTCGGGTGGGAAGTGGAGTTGCCAGAGGTTTCCAGGTATCTAGCAAATGATATAACTGGTTGCATTCACCTTTTTTTTTTATTGTTATCATTCTATCTCCTACTACATACGGGAATAGATGAATTGAAATGGGAAGAATGAATACTGTGCTGCTGGGCTAGAGAAAAAGATCATGGGCCACAAAAGAGAAGGAGACAGATAGCGAGGAAAGACATGCAGCAACCACGAAGGAAACAGAAGGGACGGGGGAGAAAGTATATAAACGATCGAGAGGAAAGGAAATGGTTTGGGTCCGAAGAGGTAAAAAGAAGACCTTCCTATGCCTGGAACCTGGAAGACCCGGTAGGACAGAGACGACCATGGATATGAGGGATAGCAAAGCGCAGAGGAAATAAACGGAAAGGAGGGATTGCTGAAAAATAATAGGATGCACTATTACACCCGGTTTGTCAACAGTCCGGGCATCCCCTCAGCTCTTGTCCACATCTCATGATGATGCAGTTTTAAGCCTGACCATTGTATTTTTCCTCGCCTCCGAATATGGTTGGGAAAGTCTAGTTGATGTTGTTGTTGAAGTTCCTCAAGCTGTCTGACCGAGCAGCCCCGAGCTCTTGAGGGAAAGTCTAGTTGTTTTCATTGCTTCCAATACAAAATTCCGTCAACTTTCAATTTGCTCCAATCTTTTAAATTGCTATATCTTCTTCTGTGTTATACAACTTAATCTTTCCTCAGTAAAGTTTAGGAAGAGCCACAAAATATGAAAACACGATTTTTTCTCTTATATTTTTCTTTTATAATCCACTCATGCCTGTTTTGATCTGTTGTAATAAAAGTGCGACAATGCATTTGGATCATGTTTGATCCCAAAAAGACTGTGGATACCCCCAAACAAAGAGACCAGGGCTTGATGATCGAGGGGAATTGAGGGGTTAAATAAAAAAGCACATGAAGTACATAACATTGTTAATGCTGTAGAATTAGACTAACCTAATCTGGCCTGACCTAACCTAATCTAGACAGGGACCGACTACTGTGGGTCCTAACCGGGGGGGTACACTATCGGTAACTAACCGAGGCACACTACCGGGACATTTATCGTTCAGAGGACACGTTATTTACTGTTACACTTACCACACTTGGTCTTGTCCTGTATAAGTTCATATGGCTGTTGAAATTAACTTTATCTTCCACCATTAGACCGGCCCCAGCCACTAGCTTTTATTTTTTCAACTGTCCCTCTTTTCTTTCTATTTCCTTCCTGCTTGCTGTCTCACCTCTCTATCACCTTTTTCTGGCGCTATATGACCTCGCTGTTGTGGCGTAATATCAATCAATCAATCAATCAATTCCACTATTAGAACTAAGTTAGGGTAGGTGAGTGCACAACCGTCACAAGCCGCCATTACTGTCAGTTTGTTGAACTATAGGCAATAAATTATAGAGGGACCATAAGAGGGTATAGGATCGTACAAAACTTTCAGCAATCGACATAGAATTGAGAAGCAGGTAATGGGATCTGATTTGAAAATGCATTTATATTGCGCAGTGACACACTTTTGTCAAGATGCCACATAGATTAGAAAGATTTATACATTTATAGTTTGAGGAAGAAGAAAAAATGGATGGATCAGCAGGTATCCTCAGTTTAACATGGCGAAGAAGTGAAGTCAACGGGAGGCGTTAAAATGGGACGAAGGTTAAGAACTAGAGAAAGAACGTTATATTGGATGTCATAATAGTTTGTGTTGCGTGTATTACCACCACGATCTTCGACCCTTGTCGTCTTTGTGTGGAAATTATGATCGTCGAGGGAAGATGTGTGATCAAAACGGAAAACAAATTATTAGTGCCATAGGACTCTGTCGCATTCATAAAAGAAAAAAGAAAGAAAAATAAGAGAAAGTTTTTTCTACGACCCTTCGTAACTACCATCTGTTGTTTCTACCTGCCTCTCGTTTACTTCCTGTCCATCTCCTTCGCCTAACACTCTTCCTAATCTCGCTTTGCCAACACTGTTGAGATACAAAGTTCTATTCCTACAAAAGTGGTACCAGATAATATATAAAAACTCTACGTTATTCTGCCCACGGTCCAGTAGAATTCTACTGAACGTGGTCGGTAGGATTCGGCCGACGTGTTGTGTTCTCCACGAAAAACTTCAGAAATTAGCTTTGGTTGATCTTATGCCAGGAACTGTCTCCTCTAATTAACGGTACAAGATGCAAGTAATTCCTTTACACTTTTTTTTTAATTATCGCTCTAAAAAAAACTCGACGTAGAAATATAAGCATTCACTACGAATATCAAATACAACAAATTACAAAACTAGGCTCTATTCAACAAAGCACTACTCAGTAACGGAAATATGGCTATTTTACTGTGACAAGTTTGCTACGTTTAATTAAATTTTATATTTACTATGGCTATTAAAAAAACGCTTTTCTTTCAATTTATATCTTTGATGCAGAGTATGATATGTATATGTTTCAAAGAAATAAGAGATATGCACCGTAATAAATTCATAAGCATACATAAATCACGATACGGTTTGAGGCTTCCATCTCAGTAATAATCAAGATGGCGGACAGCTTTTCCGAAACTCTCCACAGGATGACATCTCTAATCCCTATACCCGCATTGCAGTTCCTCCCGACCCCAGCTCCCCACTCTCGACTGGCACCCAGCACACACTGGTGAGGGCTGGTTTTATCCAGAAATTAGGAATTTGGCATCCTCTACCACACCCTGGCCTGTTCTGACTCTCTCTCTTACTATTTCTCATTCCTTCTGGGTAGCTGACGAGATCGCCCGATTGGTGGCACAACAAGGAAGACTATAGACAGACGGTGGATTTGTTGGCTCGGGGTACATGCCTGTGAGCCAGCATTCCCCTCTTCTGTTGTCTTTGAAGGAACAGATCTCACTATCACCCTGCTGGCTCTCATTTGGGGGCCCGAACATCTGCGTGGCTTCGGTCAACCAGACTCGGGACTGCTCGGCCAGACAGTCTGGGGAACTACAACAACAACAACAACAGGGTTAGCTCTGTTACCTGGCATGATGTCTTCTAACCTCTCCAATATTCTTCCCACCCCAGCCCCTGGCAAACACTCTAATCTCCTAACCCTGGTGGTGAGCGCTTTTCTTTGATACATGAACAGTGAGTCGCCAACGACAAATATACTCTTATTCCTTGCTCCACCACATTCTACCCTGTCAACCTCCACTGGCTCCTCCCCTCTTGCATTCATTGATCAAGGCTTTGAAAGCATTCCTCACAGAGATGTCTAACAAACCTGTAGAAGTTCCAAGGTAGATTATTTTTGTTTGCAAATGTGACATCCTAACCCAGTGTTACCATGACAAAGCTGGAATGGGTCAGAAGGGCTTCTTGCCACTGGCGCATGCGGTTGAAGGCTGCGAGAAGTGGTCAACCCTCTAGTGAAGCCAGGACGGGTGAAGGCCGCGACTCATTCTTATATAAAAAAGGGACTTTCTTGAGTAATACCAATATTGCTATATCAACCACCATTTAACTAAGCATACAATTCCAACAATAAGAATCAAATCACACTTAACTACTGTATTATAAACATTCATAATATATTTATTATTCTGTACCTTTTATTCCAATTTAATTTCAAGAGTGATGGTTCAAGTTGTAAGTTGGTGATGTAGTTGATATTAAGAGTCATGCTTAATATCCCAAAACAAACTCCTGACTCACAATGCAGCTTATATTCAGTGGCAGCTTATAATAAAGTATGTATGGTTATTGCTTTTCACTCTGCGGCTCCTACTCTACAGCCCTGTTAGCTGTCCTCAAAATTATCTACTGATCAAGAAATTATAGCTAGTTATTGAACCTTTGAATACTAGACAGCAAAACTTCACAAATCTTGAAAACTTAATATTACTGGACTGCAAATATCGGCCATCTGCATAATCTATCAAAACTCCAACCTACCAGTGCTTTGTTTCTTGTTGATTCTTCACAATTTATTAGTTAAAACTGCTTTTCTATTTAATATTTGTACATTAAATTTCAGTGTTGATACTGTGAGAGCTCTACAGCCATGGAGAGATTATTCTCCCAGGGGTCAGATATAATGAAGCTCAAAAAGGCCAGCCACACCTCTCGAGAACTTTAAATGGCTCATATTCATGAAAGGCAACATGAACTCGTCAAAAATGGATTTGACTCAGTTGCGCTTGCTGAAGGAGGACAGAGTCCGAGGGGTTGACAATGAAAAAATGATGTTATACACTGTAGCAGTAACAGTACTGAGTTGTCGACAGTGGGCAGTGCCAGTGGTGTACACATGTAGAGGGGCTTAGTTGTACAGTGAGTTAAAATTGTGTAGTCACTTCAATGTTAACTTAATTTACCTAGTGTGTACAACTGTACATACAGTCTTCTGTCAATTCTCAAAATTTATTAAATAATTAGTAACCAAGTTAAACTCGGTTCAAAATTTGTGTTCCACTGGGTTCTAGACATCATTGGTATGGTGTCTCCTGAATGGCTGGTACACTCACCTGGCTCCTGCTCCACTCCTACACCACCAAGATGAGAATCCTCTCTGTCACCACGTTCGGGGAGGTATATGTTTGTATTTTATTTACTCTTAGCTCTTCTCTTACTCAAGATATACAACTTTAGTTGATACCATTAGTCCTCAGAACTGATTCTAGCATTCAGATACGTTTGTCGTCATAACTCGATATAACATTAAACAAAGAAATTATGACGAGTAAAAGCGGACAAAGTTCCAGAATATATTTATACCACATTTTATTATCATCGTTTTTTTGTAGCAAGTATTAAATCAATGATGTTATAAAACATATTATCCCATAAAATGAAACCTCCTGAGCACAATGGTGTAATCAGATTACAGATAAAACCTGATACGAGTGAAAAACGAAAGAAATTATAGATACATGTCGTGACCAAATGCTACAAAAGCACTTTATTCAGCCTTATTTTTAATGTCTTGGATACTTTTACAGATATTATTGGAAAATGGTTTGCATTTGTGGTACAGCAAATGTCAAGCAGACTGCAGGTTTACGAGTGTGGAAGGTACGGGGTTGAGTTTGCAGATTTGCAATTACTAAGTGAATTTGAGTTTGTGGTGTCCAGCTTTGGCAATAACATGTGAAAATATAATTTATAATTCAATATGTGGAGTACTTAACTTCGAAAGCAATTCAGTACGTGAAAGAATATTTAATAAAGTAGCAACAGATAGCAAAAACACCTTAAATAACAATAATACAATAAATATAACCGCTAAATCTTAACATCACACAAAAATCTCTTACAGAACAATAAAAAAGGATATAAAAATTTATCATACAATAATAACACATGGAGTATTACTTTAGAAAGCTATAATTTGCTAAATATATCTCAGATAGTAATCACAATGCCTTAACCTTTATACATTGCTTTAATTTAAATGACATGGTATTCTCAGGCTGCTCAGGTGATGGAAATGTAGCATATAGTCTGATATCCCAAATGTATAAGACAGAAAGAAATGCAACCAGAGTCTGGGAAAGATATTCAAATCCAGGCAATTTCTTGAGTCTCCCAACATCTTAATACCTTCCAGGGTGGGGCCATCTACCCCTACTACCTGGTAATGTGAAGATATTATAATAAGCATATCAGATGTGATGCCAAACCTGAAAAGGTGTAAGGAGTAAAATTAATTAATTATTCTCTGACAATAACTTACAATTATGTTATTAGTATAACCTACAAACCAATATGAATTTTACATTACTCAAGCCATTCATTAACAATACATAAATCTTTATAAAAGAAAGAAATCATGAGTTATTATTTTGATAAATGAATGCTGTGAAGTAATCATAAAAAATTTCTGATTTCTTGATAGATGAAGGGCTTCTATACCTATAAAAGATGCAACTTTGCACAATCTCCAAAAATATTCTGAAGCAGAGGGACCGAGAAGTTAAGATAGTGCTGCAACTCAGCACTATCTCCAACCCCCCCCCCCCCCCTGAAAGGTCAAGTAACAAAGTGTAAAAATTCAATTGTAATGTATCAAAGTTGATGAATGATGAACAATACTATAAAATAAGGTATGGTAATTTGCCCTTCAACAAAAACAAATAGGCCCTTCAGGAAACTTCTGAGTACTGTACTAGAAATATAATAGGAAATGGCCTATAGTTTGAACAATATTCAGAAGCCTACATGTTTACATTAATATATGGTATATTTTACATAAAATAATTAAATATAAAGCTAACAAATCGGTTCATAAAGCCCTGCCTAGGTTCATCTATTCCATTTCAATACAATGTTTCTAATATTTGGTATGGCTGCACAAATTAGAAATGTAAAAATGTAGCATCATGGATTAGGGTCCCCTAAAATAAGTAATCACCACCTGAAATCCTGCTGCCTCTCCTTTATGACAATGAACACTATTTCTAAATACAGTACGAAGAATAAGAAGACATATTAAGCCAGGCTAATGGACCATGACTTCTTTGATCCCTGAGTTCATGGTAGTTCATATATTTGTGGCACTATGAATCAATGTATCCAAGTGTATCACGGCTAAAATTACAACAATTTCTATTATATAGTACCAGTACACTTTTTATTTTACATAAAAGACTCTCTGCCCACCCAGTAACATTGTATAGAATTCCATATCACAACACATACTCACCTAACACTGACAATCCTTCAGTATAACATCTTAAAAAGATCACAGGGAGAAAATGTTGTAAGTGTATGGCATTTTGCATTCTACCAGGTTTAAGATGATACAAAATGTTGCTACAACACTTATGAATCAGTGTTCGCTATCAGTTGGAGGAGGCAACAGGACTGTATAAAGTAATCTAAGAAAAAAAGAAATTCAAAGTGCAGTTTTTCCTGCTAGTATGCACATTTTATATAGATGTTTCGTCTATTACCCGACACCTGGTTTTAACCAACAAATAAATTTAACAGTGTGAGTGAACTTTTTGAAACGAAAACCGGAGGCATAGAGTGACCCAAATTTGCTATTCACCCCTAGTACGTGGTATCCCCTTTGTCTTTCCCACACATCCTGGTCATCACTCACAAGTGATTTATCCACATTACTTCATTTTATATCTTATATCACTATGTATGGTTATCTATGATTAAAGTTAATGCCAATAATTTACAATAAAAGACAGTGGAGAGCAGGAGGAGGGAGAAGGGTGGTGGAAGCGAGGTTTGTTTTTGCTATTTTCTCAACTGTACTTCTTGGGAAAGTTTGTGTGTGTTTAAAAGTTGCTACAAACCTGACTAACTCACACACAAAAGATTTATCCACAATTTATCTTCTTTATTTTATACTTTATATCACTAGCTATGGCTATAGGACTAAAATTAATGCCAATAACTTACGCTGAAAGAGTGGAGAACGAAAGGAGGGAGGTGGTGGTTGTGGTGTTAGTGAGAAGGTCAAGTGTGTTACCCCTACTTTCCCAACTGTACCTCACTCCCATGTAATTTATCCACATTAGTTTCTAAATTTCATATCATTATGTATGAACAGTCATGGTCAAAAGTCCTGCATTGAGTGAAGGAAAGTGAATCTTATGAACCAATATTACAGAGACCTATAGTTATAGTTTTGCATTATTTTCCGAGGCAATTTCATTCAAAGGTGTTGCAGAACTATTGACCTTGAATGTACAGTACTAAAATTAATGCAATAAGTTATATGTGTCTTTAATGTTTCTTTATATTGTCTACTGTGTCCAACTGGTCTGCGACATCAAGAGCTGGAGAGGGATATCACCCATAGGTAATATTCCCCATGTGTTTAATTAATTTTAGTACGGTACATGAGTGCTTATGTTGTCCATATAGGCACGTACTAGCAGCGAGAACTGTATCCATATAGAGAAAAGTTACCACTATTGACAAGTTGTACACCCATATAGGTATGTATCAGCAACAAGAACTGTATCCATACAGAGAAAAGTTACCATTATTGACGAGTGGTACACCAAGTTGGATAAGTGTCTTTTATCTTCTATGTATTGGTTAAGCTATCCTTTCTGTGTCACAGAGCAGCAAGGTGAGTGGGTCTCTTAGCTACTGACTGTCTGCGGAAAGGCATACTAGGGGAATAGGTGTCTGAGGTGTATTAATCTTGCTGTGAGAGTGTCCTTTTTGAATGAGTGGGTATTAAATCTGTGTAGGAATGTCATAACTAGGTGTGTGAGTCTCCCAGCTCTGTGTGAGTCTGGGTGTGTGTCCTAGCTAGGTGAACCTCCCTGTTGTGTGAGTGTCCTAGATGCATGGGTGAACATCTAAACCTAATGGATGGCACAGCAGTAGTGTATGTGTAGGTGTATTAGCCATGAGCATGGGTGTCCTACTTAAATATATTGTATGGGCATTCTAGCTGTACACGTACACTGTAGCATTACAGTATGTGTGTGTATGTGCTTGTGTGTATGGCATCCTATTTATGGAGGCGACCTAAATGTGGTCACTGGGACATGGAGGACACATAGGAGTAAAATCCTGGCTGGAGGAACTCTGCCCGGGCAAGTACCACCCGGAGGTCCCGCTCATCCAGGTCAAAGACAGAACACAGGGCACGACGCAGTGATCCCTGACCTGACCTCCTTTGTTCACCACACCTGAAACAATAATAACATGATGTTCACCACACCTGTAACAACAATAACAATGTTCACCACACCTGTAACAACATTAACATGATATTCACCACATTTGAAACAACATTAACATGAACTTAACCACACCAGCAACAAAATTAACAATGCTCATCACACCTGTAACAACAACATGATGCTCACCACACCTGCAACAAACCTAACATGATGTTTACCACGCCAGCAACAAGATACTCAACAAACTTACAACAATAACATAATGCTCACCCCACTTGCAGCAAAATACTCAACTAACCTATAACAATAACAAAATGCTTAATTTACATAGAAGAAAGAGAGAAGAAAGGGAATCATCACCATCATGTTCCCATTTTTTCCAAGGGTGGGCGGATTCAAGACTAAGAAAATTAGGAATGTAATGTGAAGGGGGGGAAGATTTGATAATTATAGCAGGGAGGAAGTGTCAGAACAGAGAAAGGTAAAGATGTCTGGCATGGTCTCTTCCCATGTGTGTGTGTGTCTGTATATGTGTGTTTGGGAGGTTTCCCTGAGGGAACAGAGAAACAATTACAGACAGATAGGTAGTTATATAGCTTGCTATCCCTTTCCTTCACCTATTTTTCCAACATTTTGAGACCAAGTTTATGAGCAGTCATTTGTTTTGTGCAAATGATTGATCACTTGTATTTTTTCTGAGTAAAATACTTACAACATCTTCCTCATCAGAGGGAAGCACTCCCAAAGTATAAATGCTGAAAACTACAGTATTCTAATTAAACTATAAACAGCAGCATACATCCTATAACATGCTTGCATTAATAACAGATGTGTTAACATGTTAAATAAAATCATGCAAAGGTAAAATTACAATGACATCTACAGACCACTGGTGCTGAGTCCATGTTATGAGTGCAAGGGCTATGTAGTGGAGAGAGCGAAGGAAGGCAGTAATGAATCCTTGGCGCACTTCACTCTCACATGAGCCCAAACGGTCATAATCATGAAGAAACTTTTTCACCAGGGGAGCCACACCACGCACTGGCTCCAACAGACTCCTGTAAGGGCATACAGCATTCTGAAAGCTTTATAAAATACTTTTGCTAATCCATGCAAGACTTAAAATAATTTCCAAATATATTCCAAAGCATATCTCTAGCTTTTAAAAGGCTATTTTAGATACTATTTTTTTTTAGGTTCTAAAACTTATTTTTTGTTTTCATTTTTCCAGAACAGCTTCCAATTACTTAAGAAGATACAAAAAGGTTCTGAACAGAGCTACCATATACCTGTAAAGGGGAATAGGGCATACTATGGTCTCAAGTTAAACTTTTCCAATCCCCAAAGCCCTTCACTTGAAATTTTAGACCGAGTAAAACATTTGTGTTGTGGTCTGTCCCTCAAGAAAAGTTTGGCCACTTTTTACTTTCATGTGGAGAAACCAGGCTATGTAACTGGATTTACAAATTATTTGGAAGCTTTGCAACACTTATGTGAGTTCTAAAAGACCTCCAAATATATTCACTACTGAAAAAGATGAGGACCAAAAGCATGATGCTCACTCAATGACTTCCCTGATGGTGAGAGATGACTAAAATCATGTCTAACTTTACTTGAGATGCCTAAACAGACTGTGATTGAAGGAGCATAAGTTGTAGAAAGGGGAAAAAAATGGATGGAGGTAGAGTGTCTCTGAGTTGGCCAGTTGTGTACCGGAAAGATCAAGATATCCAGTCAACTCCTGCCTTAGGGAGGTGGACAGAATAGGAGTGGGACAAAGTAGTTTGGTGAGTGTTGTATGTTCTCCATTGAGAGAGTTCGAAAGAGCAATGTCCAGTGTAATAGCGATAGAGGAAACTGATGTACCTTTGTGGCAAAGAGAGAGGGATCATAGGGAGTCAGTAAGAGGGTGAGAGTAATGTCTTTGGGAGTACAGTATGTTGGATTCTGGCTGTTAGGGAAACTACAACAACTACAAATGAAGGTACAAATGGGGCATGAAAAAAAATCTGCATGAGTGAACAAACGGTTGAAATGGGAGTTCCAACCCTATCACCAGTCCAACGTCCACCCCTGAATTACTTCCTTGTTCAGCTAGTGTTTACAGCTTCCTCATCTTCTTAAAGATTTCTTTTAAATCTACAACACACCATAAATTTTCAAAACTTCTATCTGTACATGAAAGACTTACACAAGTTCTGCAAACTTCTGGACATTCTGTAATTTTGCTATAAGTAAACGAAGGTTCACACTGATTTCTTTAATTTCAGCAAGTAATAGAAAGTAGAAAAAAAAAAAAAAAAAATCAGTATGTAGTACATAAATGAAGTTTCTTAGACTTCTGACTGAAAATCAGTGGATCAAATAAATCATGAATGGCAACATCTCAGAGAGAGATTGAGAGAGTGAGAGAAAGAGAGAACTAACTCAGAGGGCACAGAGACATCAGGAAGATCATGCCAGAGAGAGAGCAATTCCTGGCGCAGAGCCGATGCATTACGCTTGGCATGGAGGTCTGGGGTGCCCGTCTGTTTCACTGTGCCCCACCCGACATCTATCACTGTAATGGGGTGATATGACTGCAGCAGTTTGCGGGCTGTGAGATTCACTTCACCACTTGAATTTCTCACAATTCCCTGAAAAATTGAAAAGATTCTAAACACATTTATACTTACTAATTACAGGTATATACACCTCGGTCTCGTATAGAACGTCCAATAGGTCGATAGAAGACATCGTTTTATGTGAAATCGTTCTATGTGATACACGTAACCTATGGGGAAAACGACAATTGGTCGATCAGTCACCAATATTGTCCCTGAAATTAACATAAAATACTTTTCAAGGTTTTTCTTGCCTTAATCCTACAGGGATGTATGTAAAATGCATTTTACAATTCGTATTAAGGTTTTCGCAGGCGACTCATGTGACTGAGACCGTGAGACGAGTCGGCGGCATCCGTGGCGGTGGAGGTGGTAGGGGGGAGATAGCGTGTGATCATCGTTTGTTTTGTTTTATTAACCATACGCTGGTGTTTCCTTCTCCTTTCTCTTTCCGAGAAATAACTTCTTTATATCGAAGGATATGGCCTTCCGTATTGTAAATGCACGACCTGGCATGACTGAGTGTTGAAGCTGGTGGTTAACTCATAATCACTAAAAACGAGCGAGTCACACACGAAATTTCCCTAACTTCAACTTTAGAATTTCCCTTTATGCCTCAATAATTCCCTGTTTACTCTTGAACATTGACGGTCTTTTTGGTATTTCTTCTGGTAAGACTTTCCCTGTTTACTTTTGAACAATCTTTATATAATTTCCCCGTGTGTATTTCAAAATTCCCTAAAACAGAGAAATTTCCTTGCTCCTGGCAACACTGGGTAGGGGGTAGGAGCGGGAGAAGTGGTGGCAACACACACACCCACACTGTACAGACGCCAGTAATATCATTTCCTGGCATGTACATTATCATTTCGCTCGTTTTGTATAAGAACTCCTCGGATTTGCTTCACTTATTTTCGTCACCCGTTCTATATGGATGCAATCGTTTTATAAAATAATTTTAAGCTAATATTTTGGTCGCTCGTTCCATACGAGAATCGTTCTGTGTGAACACGTTCTATATGAGACCGAGGTGTACAATAAGAGTACAGTAAATAAAATGCTGGCCTACTCTATTATTAAGGATACAACCCTGTGGTATCCACTCAACCGGGGTACAGAATAGGGGAGAGAGGTTTATTATTATGCTATATTATAAGGGATGCCTGTCCAGGATGCAACACAGCACCCTACACTATTAAAAACATTATGAAAGATTGCACTGCACACAACACAACATACATTCCTTGAAGGCTCTATGGGAAAGCCCAGTCCAGGGCATGGGCCTTTCCTTTCAAGTTAATAAATCTCTGAGGGAGATAGGAGCCATAATGAATCTGATAAAAGTAGGAACCCAGATGGTCCAAACAATATCAGTATTAGTCACAGAAGTAATAGTAATACAAAAATCAAGTTGATGTGTAGGATAATGTTTTTGTTTTTTTCTTTATACTGGTAGGTGTCCAGATTATTGAAGCGGGTGGTAGAGGCGACTGAAGAGACAAATTAACTTCAACTTTACAATTTTGCCTAATGGACAGAATGATGAAAAAAGGGACAGTATTCACAATCATAAAAAAATAACGAATGCTGAAATACATCCAAATGTACTTGAGATAGAGGTTGGCTCATTGGGAACTGAAGTTTGTTTATTTGGAGTCTCATCATCCTATTTCTATACAACTAAACTGTATGCACCATATTTTGTTTACCATGTAACCTAACTTTACATTGTAGGTCTAACATGCTTCAGGTCTTGCCAGGAAATACATCTTGCAGAGATTTTTTGAAGTAGTCATACTGATGATAGTGTGATGTATACATTTTTTGTGGTGTAGCCATGTTAAGACAGAGGTTAAGTAGAATTCCAATTATCTGACTTTCAAACATTCAATTTGTCCAAACATCATCAGATTTTTTATTCTAATGTCCAAAGGTGGATAATTTCTATTTTCTTCCATTCAACTGACCTTCCCGTGATTAATTATTTTGCATTTTTCTTGCTACCAGTGTGCGGCACTTATATCACACATCTCGGCTGACTAAGATGGTGGTGGGCAGACTCTATTGGACTGTGTACATCAGTGGTTCTTAACCTTTTTCAATATATGCACCCCTTTCAAATCAGCAGTCAGTTCTCGCACCCCTCTAATGCTGAAAAAAAAAAAAATGCTAAAACTGAAATACGTGGTTTTAATAAGTACATTTGTAGCCATCACAATACATTCCATGAAAGTATTGTAATGGCTACACCGCTACAGTAATGATTTATGTTATATAAACCGACCATTTAAATACATGTGAAGAAAGCAAAATCAGAAATGATTCACAACCAATCCTCCACCCTACTGTATATGTATCAATAAGAAAAAGTTATTAAAACAGGGAATCCATAAATCACTCAAACAGAGGTCTGCGTGTTAATGGTGCGGGAGGGTGGTGACGATAACCTCCCTCCCTCTGTGTCACCTACGTGTCCTCCCTCCCTCTGTGTCACCTATACGTGTCCTCCCTCCCTCGTCCCTCCGAATCACATACATATTTACTCGAGTCTGTTGCAACGTTGGCACTTCATTAGGAAATTAGGTGTAAGTTTTTCTCTAGCTCAAAACACTGTTGTAGCAAAAAGATTATTTTTTTTTGCAGATAAAAATAACATGCGTATATAAAAATATAATTTGCTTTAATTATGCCTATCCTCGCACCCCCTAGGAACCGGCCTCGCACCCCTGGTTAAGAACAACTGGTGTACATAGTCAATTCAAACAATTACTAATGATGAAATTATTGACATGGTTGTCAACCCAGATAAAGAACATAACACAGACAGTGAAAGTGATGAAGATGACATTGAACATGCATATGTCATGGAATGAAGCACAAAAAGGTGTTGAAACTTTCATATCTTTTAAGGAATTATTTAATGAAGTTTAGACTCAGGATGTGATGAGTCTGTATTGCACTCCGTTTTTAACTGCTAGACAAGCATCAACAAAGCAGTTAACTTTGCAAGAAACATTCAAAAGAGCAACCGCGCTATCTCGCAAGCCTCCAACTCCTCCAACATTTATTACTTTTTTTGGGGGGTAACTGTCCAAACATTGGACCTTTCTGATTATTCTACCTACCTTAAGTCCCACCAAGGTCGGATAATTGGAATCCTACTGTACAGTATATGAATATGTGCATTGTGCAATACTGCATAAGTATGATGTGCAACCATGTGTTTTTGTGTGGGATACAGTAAAGTTTGCAGATACATTACTCCCCAATTGCACTTCTTACCTGGAGATACAAGCCTGGATGGAAAGGCCATTGTGAGTATGATAAACAGAGTCTAGATGCATGTAGTGTACTAGGATCAGAGAACTGTGCTAACCACATGATCATCTGCAATGGAGAAAAAGTATATAAGAATTTCATATGTAATGAGAAAATTAATAAACAATTAATAAAATGTTTAATTAGAAAAAAGGATACAAGTTTTGTTAATAATTTCTCTAACCTTGTGATAAATACTACAAAACAACTCACTCAAATAATATATCAGTATCTGCCTAAAATAATATATCCACAAACAATTTATACACACAACAAATGACTGCTGTTATACATAGGTTGACAAAGTTATGAAAAATAAATTGTGTCCATCTTCATCAGAGTACAGTCAGAGATGAGGGATGAGAGACACACTGTACTGTAACTCTACACACAACAAAGGCAGGACATATTAACATTAATCACACACATTATCTTCACAATCTGGTGAACAGAAAGCACTACACTAACAAATCCAGTAGAGCATCAGTTATCCGGGAGCCAATCAACCGGAATTGGCGCTTAACCAGACAATTTATATAAAAATGTCTAATATCAATCAACCGAGGAAAATCCAGAACCTAACCAGAATTTCAAATTTACCGCACAACCATCAGGCCTGATTAATTTCATTCCCGCTCCCGCTCCACATGTTGAGTGCAGCTTGCTAGTTACCGCCTTTGTTTTGAAGCATAAACAGTGTCCTCATCGCTACACACTAATTTATATCGATTTACCTGATTTTTGGTGTAATAAGTAATACGGTAGCCATGGCTCCTGTTACACTTGCCAATAAGAGAAAACCCAAGCGTAAGAGTGGTATTGACAGTGAAACAGAAAACAAACATCTGTAATAGACTAGAAATGGGCGCCCACACTAGTGCTTTGATGCTCGAGTATAACGTCGGGTCCAGTACTATTCATGATATACGCAAGCAAAATGACAAACTTTTGAAATATGTTACGCAGTCTGATGTTGCTAAAATTAAAGAAAGATGTACATTTAAGACAGCCAAGTTTGATGAGTTGGATACTGTACTTTACGAGTGGTTTGTGGGGAAGAGAGCAGAGGGTTGGACCCTCATTGGACCTCTTCTCATTGAAAAAGCAAACAAATCTTATGAAAAAATGGGGATAAAAAAGCTGTGTAATTTCACCCTGGGTTGGCTACATTGTTTTAAGAAACACCACGGCATTAGAAAGTGATTTTTGTGGTGAGAAAAAGTCTACTAATAGAGTGCCACCAAGGATTTCAAAGAAAAATTTCAGGAGTTGTTAATAAATCACAACCTCGATCCTGAATTTTGTTACAACGCTGACGAGACTGACCTCTATTATTGCATGATGCCTGACAAGATATTGGCAGGGCCATCAGAAAAAGTAGCCTCTGAATTTAAAAAATAATAAAGAGAGTGACTGTCTTGTTGTGTTCTAATGCTACAGGTACATATAAACTTAGGCCTCCGGTGGTTGGAAAGTTTGTCGCCTCGAGCTTTTAATTAAGGGACTTATTCATCTACCTGTTGATTATGATGCCCAAACAAGTGCTTGGATGACAAGATACATGTTCAAAAATTGGTTTCACCATCATTTCGTGCCCAGTATCAAACAGCACCTGAGGGAAGGAGGACTTCCTGAGGATTCAAAGGTCATTCGGTTCCTCGATAATAGTCGGGATCAACCTGACGCAAAGGAACTGGTTAACGGGAACATTATGGCTATGTATCTACCCCCTAATTTCACTTCATTACTTCAGCCACAGGACCAGGGCATAATCCAGGCACTCAAAGTTAACTAAAGAAAAATATACTCCCACAAATGTCTGAAATTCAATGGTGGTGTGCTGGAATACCAAAATTCTTTCAACATAAAGGAGTGTATTTTTGCCCTGGCTGATGCTTAGAAGAAGATTGCCAAGACAACTTTAATTAAGGCATGGAGGGAAATGTGGCCAAATATTTAAGTCATACCTTGCAACCTGACGAGAGGGAGAGAGAGCCTGAGTAGCAGATGCTCGAGGATATTATTTCCGAAGCCCATAGATGCCATCCATTCCGCCAACTTGAACCCAATGAACTACAAAAATGGCTAGATATAGACAAGGAAATCGATACAGAAAAAGTTCTGTCTGACCAGGAAATCATTGACAGTGTTCTTTTGCCTGAAAAAGAAGATGTGGAAGAAGTGGAGTTAAGTGATGAGGAAGAGGAGGAAGAAATGTGTTCGTGGAAAGAGGCTGATGAATCATATCGAAAGATCATCCGATAAATGGAAAGAAATGCAGCCTATTCTGCTAATGAACTGCTGCATTTTCGTTCCCACTATGATAACTTCCAAAATCGTTGTCATGTAGCAGTCAAACAGTCAAACATCAGGAACATTTTCAATAAGGATAAACGTGCAAAAGCAGCAGACATTTCACTTGTATCTTCCTATTCATTTGTGGGATTCCCAGATAATGAATCATCGATGTCTACACCAGCAAGTACTCCAGCAAAATCGGCTTCTCCACCAGTCTCCCCCATCCGGCCTGTTCAACTCTCAGCCAGCCTATCCACTCGCAATGATAAGCTTACGTCACCCTCAACTCGGACACCCACACCCAGCCCTCCCTCTGAACCTGAATCTAATGTGGATGATGTGATGATGATGAGTGATCATGTATAATACATAAATACAGTAAATAAGTACAAAAAATAAAGAATAATGTACTGAATGCAACATTAGTTTCAGGATACAACAATTTTAGCAGTGGTTAACATTTAAGTTTTATAGGTCGGTAAATCTAAGTTTATCATTCATATCAACAGAAGTTTATTTGCAGTAAGAACAGTACATTAGGTTATACAGTCGAGGTTGAGTGGCTTTTGGGTGTGTTGGGACGTGGATTATTACATCCAACTGAAGCATCGACGAGTCAGTGGTAAGTATACATTATAATGGTAAATTATTGTACAATGTAGGCTACATTGCATTAATCATTATGTACGTTGTATCATTACCATGTGTGCAAGTCACGCTACATTAGTTACATACTTCTATACTTATGTATGGGGCACGACAATAAAAACACTGGTGTTATTCGGGTGTTATTTAACTATCCGGAAAATTCGATTTTCCGGACTTTTAAAATCCCCGTGGATGCCGGATAATCGAGACTCTACTGCAATACAATGTTTGTGAGCAAGGATCACAAACAGTGTCTTTCATCCATCTGTTTGGAACTGTACATATATACCTTGTTAGCTGCATTAGGGGAGTCAGCCACCACCACTGAGGCACCCCTAGTCTGCAGGTGCGAGGTGAGGGCCACTTCAGCAAACCTACGATCGTCTGGAGGCCGGGCAGCAGGAGTGAGAGGGTACTGATCTAGGCTGGCACTACGCAGGGCTACCAACACATCACACAGCTCCACCAACTTGCCTTTAATAAACCCTCCACCCTCAAGCCCATGCTGTCGGGTATAATAATAAGCTGAGAAAATGGAAAAATATATTACAAATATCTGTTTATGCAAGGCTGCCAACAACACCTTCTCCCTACTCTACCATAATTTTAAGATAGTAGTTTTGTAAATGCTGATACAGTACACAGGACCCCAGTATAAAACCAAACACAGTAACCATTGGCTACAAATCCTTTGACCATGGAACAAACTATCACTATACTGTACATGTCTTCATTTACAGTATTCATGCAAATCTCTCATTATAAGTCATTATATATATATATCATAAGACTTCACTTCTACACAGATTGTCCTGACTTCTAAAATAGTCTACTTCCTGATATCTATCGACAGTATTCTCTGATTTGATGCCTAACTCACTCCAGGATCACCCTCCAAGGGGGTGGCCTAAGCAGAAGATCTCTAATTCTCCCTGTTACAGCATTTCCTTTTCGCTCAGTCAAGCCTTCCTCTTCCACACGCGTTTCTCTCCCTCACATACTCTTCAACCCTGTTCACCCATCTGACCGGTGGTCCGTCTCTCACACCGGGGCCCTCAACTTCATTCTAATACATCTTTTTGTAAACTCTCCATCTTGCATTTTCTCCATATGCCCCAAACCTTCTCAATATAGTACATTTCACATTCTCAATCACTATCTCTCATTACCTTCCTCATCCTACCCCTAAGACCACATGCTCTTCTCAGGTAACTCATTTCCATGGCATCTAATCTAGACTGTTGTGCCTTATTCCAAGTCCATGTCTCCATGTCCATTTCACATTTCACTTCCGTGATCACACATTTACCATTCATAATTCTCCCTTTTCAGATTTTTGCAATACTTGGAGGGTCCGACTGTGCTCTGACATATAACCACCATGACTGAGGGGTTTACTGTATTACATAATACAGTGTTGTTTGTTTTATACAGGTTACAGTCCATTCATCATAAGTGCCCAAAATTTTCACACTGTTTCACCAGCTAAGTTGGTAAAAAAAAACAAAAGAAAAAAAATTGCAATGCTCCAATGTCTGTGGAACTCAACTTATTTTTCTGCACAGTCTGACTATAGCTAACCTACCCTGTAGGTAACTGGGTTCATGACAACTAAAATGGGCAACATTAGCAACAAAAACCTTGGTGAGAAGTAGACGGGCAGTGGCAGCAATATTGAGGAGCCAAGAGGTAACAGTCTGACACAGGGGCAGGAAAGTATTGTACTCCTCCACAGGTACCACCATGGATAAGCAGTATGGTGTAGCTCCCTCCTCCTCCTCCTCTACAGTGAACCTGAAACAATGATCAGTGAATTTCGTGGTACTGTACAACTGTGTCTTAAGTTGACTTTACAACCCACAACCGCCAGTGAAGATTTTCATGACCTAGAATGGATACATTAGAACATAGATATGATATTGGGCT
Source organism: Petrolisthes cinctipes (assembly GCA_033782935.1). Taxonomy (NCBI): domain Eukaryota; kingdom Metazoa; phylum Arthropoda; class Malacostraca; order Decapoda; family Porcellanidae; genus Petrolisthes; species Petrolisthes cinctipes. Next base: position 159,525 of record JAWQEG010000238.1, on the reverse strand, counting down.
AAAATCCACTATTTCTTTACACCAAAGTTCATTCTTCGACTTGACTCGGTAATTAACACTTGTTTTAACTGTACACACTCACAAGCACAATTACAGTATATCATGTCAGGACTGCTGGTTAAAAAAATAATTCCACTGAAATACAGAGGAAGGGTATTTGGGGCATGTACAAGATCAGTTTTGCTGTATAAATTTGGTATTATTCAAGCGTTTGTCCATAATCACCACCATCAATTTTTTCTGTCAAATACATTTCTTAATAACTGTATGTCATTACCTCATGGGTTATTTCCGTCGCAAATGCATAGCTTTCGTTATACAACTACCCTTAATTGATTAAATTTTCCTTAATCTGCGGTGTGTACAGCAGCCATATTGGTGCTAACAGCCAATCAGTGTGCTTGATTAATGCGCCTCAATTTCAACAGCCAATCAGTGAGCTTGATTAATTACAATGGCTTCCCTTTGTACCAAGTGTCCGTCTGTCCCCGAACATATTCTTCAGTGCTGTTTTGAGAATAACCAAGCTAGTTTAGAATTTAACGTGACCATGGAATATAACCGACGTCAGTGAACTGCCCCATGTGTAATAAGGCCTGTACTTACCACCACTTTCAAATAAAAAGGTACCGTAATACCAATTAAAGATGGTGTTTACATCATCCCGATAGACTTCTAAGGTTAGCCCCCGGTAGTTTACCCCGGTTAGGTCCCGGTAGTTTGCTGCAGTCCTGATTAGGTTAGGTTAGGTGAGGTCAGGTCTACCTAATTCTATTTAATGCGTTGTAGTGTTTTTTCAGAAGAATCTGTAGTTCATATCTGGCAAAAAAAAAATTTGGAGATTGGGTGGTGCAAGGGGGGGGGGTGACATCTCCATAAACACTCATTTGCGATGGATGTGATGTGAACAACAGATTGGTTAAAAACACACTATTAAACATAGCATTCTGAAAACCTCGAGTCGAAAATACATTATGGATAAACGCTTGCGTATTACCCTTTTTTTATATATATTCTTTCTTTTGAATTTTATGGTAAAGTGTGTGTGTGTTTTGAGAGTTTTGGACTATATATACAATATATTAATAACTTCTCAAACCTCTAAAATCCTCAATATAGCATTGGAAATAGCTTCAAACTGTTCCTATAAAGTGCTAAAAAATAAAAATTTCCCTGGAACCAACAGCCGTTGAGGTTTGTTTCGCTTGCTACCCTGCCCTTTACGAGTAGTTATATTGATTAGGGACATTCACACAGAAGCTTCCATGGGCCTCCACAGGTATAAAATTTCCCTTATTTCACGAGGTGTGGGGCTCCGAAGCCAGAGTAGGAGGAATGACATTCCAGCCTGAGGGAAAGATATCCTGTAAATATTGGTCACTGACATTCACTCCTCCTTCCAAGAAGACGAAATTCTCAGTTCCTCCCACAATTTCTTGTAACCATGGCATAAGTCTCTTCATTAACCAAGGCTTAGTGAAAGGAGCCATCCTATAGATGTCAAGTTAAAACCACTCTTGCCTATCATGCATAAGGTCTTTTACTTAACTTTGTTCTTTTTCATAACCTCAAAATTATAAGAAAATTTGATGCAAAGAGAAAAAATTGACCCACCTGGCAGCAAGAATGACAATGCCTTGATGGGGGACAACATGCAGGGTAGAAGTGACCTTATCAGAGGCTGGCCCCACTTGTCCCACACCAACACTGTGTTCCGTCACATACCAGGCCACTCCTCCCACACGCAGCTTGCCCCTTCCATACCACCAACCTTGCACACCACCACCTATAACAAAGATATATTTTATTTACAATAGTATTCATATCTAACCTCTTCATAAAACCATAATGGTAGTAATACCGATACGTTTTACTCCCTTAGTATGGTGATATATATTGTCAATAGGCTTGCTATTCTCCTTAGCATAGTACTCATTATAAACCCCTCATATAAAGTATATGGAACATCTCTGTGACAAGTTACATTAACTGGCATTATCCAAAGTAAAATATTGTACGGCACAGTCCATAAAATGTAAACAGGAAATGTTAAATGATTGCAATTGTATTTAAATGCTGCTGCTCTAGATATACAAATAAATGGTACATTTTACAGTGTAATATCAGCAATACCATCTTAATTATGTGATCATTAACCCAACCAGCCTGTGACATAGTTTATTTCACTCTTAACAAATACAGTACCTTAAACCAGAAAATTTTGTTGTCATATCTCAATACCAAGGGATTAAAAAAAGTGCATTACTGCAATCAAGACTCACCCTGATCTTCCAGTTCTCCCACAGTAGTGGTGTTGGTGTGAGGGAGACTGAGCTTTGGAACCAGTTTCTGCTTCTTGTCTGAGACCGAGGTATTCTTCTGCTGCGTTGGCAATGATAACGGTTGTACATGGGTTGAGGTTGTGACTGCCTTGATGGCATTGAGGGAATCCTTCAGAATATTGTTCCCAAAGTCTTCACAGAAAGTCTCGAAGCTGCTTAGGTTTCTTACCCTGCCATCCCGAGGCTTGCCGACCGATATATTTTTGGAGCCTGTCTCACATTTTTTGGCCTGCTTTCTTCCCAAGCTGTTAAAATTACTGCCAGGTCTCTTCTGGTGGTGTACAGAGTCTTTGCTACTTTGTCTTTCCAAATTCTTACTGTGTAATTGAGAGCTGGGGTTTCCAGATGACTGTGAGCCAGGGTTCTGCCGTTGTTGTGAACCCTGGTCATCTACCCTAACAGAATCCTCCCCAACCTCAACATCACCAGGATCATCAAACACCTCAATTGTCTTCTGTGTGGTGAAAGCTTTTCTTTTCCACACATAGACTGTCTGGGGCCCCACAATGTTGTCCCACACTGAGAGAACAAAGCAGAATACCATGTTGTTCTCAAAAGGAAGACAGGAGATGTAAGGAAAGACCTGGCGGAGGGAAGACCTTTCTGACAGTTTTCGGGGAGGGCCCACTGAGGCCTCTGTATCCAAGGGTGGAACCTCATTTTTATTATCAGCCCTCAAGTCCTCATAATCCCCTTTGTATTCTCCCTCTAGGCTCTCCCGGGACACACGCATCTGGCTCAGTTTATCTGCAATGTTGGCACTCATACTGACACTGCCTGACATAATATCTGCCTGGGATGAGATCACTGATTCTGGAATGCTCATCTCCTTATCTACCCTTTCAGGTAATGACAAATCAGTGCCATTTTTCTCTTGTCCTGGCAATTCAACAACGTCCCTCTCAAGTTCTGGAGAGACATGGGCATTGATGCATTCACATTCTGAAGAGTTCCCGGTGCTGATACTCTTAAGTTCGGGTGAATTGCTGATGGAATCGCTCTTGTATTTTGGTGAAGAGGATGTGACACCTCTTTCAAGTTTGGGAGATGTGGTACATGAATTATATTCCGTTCCCATTGTTGAAGTGGATGAATTGGAATTACCTGATCCAGACTCTGTTAGTGTCTTTTCTAAACCTTCACCTTTGTTATCACTACTTAAGTCTCCAACAACAGGATAATTAAATTCATGTCCCAATTCCTCAGCCTGGGCATCAAGAAAGTCTGACGAGTTTCTGGAGTTAACACTACTGGTATCATTGTTTGTAAGTGGTAATTGCATTTCCCCATCAGTAAATTGCATCATATCCTTATTACTGCTTTCTAAATTCTCCATTTTCTTGTATTTCACTCAGCAGTTGTTGATAAATGAACAAATACCAATAATCTTAACAGTTTTTTAACATACAGTATGTCAAATGTAAATATTTAATGATTCAAGCATGTTAGCTAGTCAAAAGGTATATGATATGACATCATTAAAGGGATGCATATAGTGTACTGGCACTTATATTTAATTATATCTGTACACCATACAATCCTTAGCTGTTCCTTACATTAACTACGGTAGCAAATACAGTAAACACACTATAACTAACAGCACCCAATCTTCCTATTACTGTATATCCTAGGGTTTTTTTTAATGGTCAGTAGCACAAACAACAGTCAACAGTTTCCAGCCTATTAGTACAATTGCTCTGGTATGGATATTTTATAAATAATGTTTTATCTCTCAGTTATGAATAAAGTTTACCATATTGCTAGCCACTTGTACATTGCTCACAGGAACTACAACTATGATAAATAACAGCATTCAGTTCCTTCATTATATAATGTATAGGTCTACTAAAACAAAGTAGTTTTCCATCTTACATCATCACTCATACTCTAGTCACAGTAACTTTCTTTCCGACTTTGACTACCACATTATTTTGGCTTTTATTCTGCTTATCACATTCAAATTTTCCTGAGCATTACAATTAGTGTATTAAATATAGAAAAGGCTACTTTTTTTCCACTCACTACCATATTGAGCAGTAGGGATATGACATAATAAATAATTGAAATATGATTGTGTCTAATTCATATCCCACTGTTCTAAGCCTGGCAATAATATACAATATAACAGATTCTGTCTTGCACTACCATACTGTACAGCATATAACTGATAGATCAATTGACTTGATGGACACATTAAACTCTTATTAAATCCAATTTTCACATAAACACACAAAGAGTCATAGGCCTATACCCCCTGAGTACACATGAGGTGACATTTCATTTATTGTTCATAACTGTCTCTATTTCTATAGTTGGCCAACACACTGGTACTTAAACTTTACTACATACCGTACCACTGAAAATCTATACCTTTGCCTATCTTTTCCACTTGGTCAATTTTTTTCTCTCTTCATTCCTTACACAAGGTCCAACTCACACCCATATCCTCTGTGTACAATAAGGGTTCAAATCTATATCCAAGTGTTCCTGAGCTCAGCTACAAAGCCCCCAGCAGCTCCCTTAAACTCTACATCATTGAGGAAACTACAGAAAGCAGTGATCTCCCAGACAAGTGCCCAGTGAGCCAGTAGGTCGAGAGCAGTAATGAGCCAAGCATCGGGAGGGAGGAGCTGCGGAGCAGAGACGTAGACGACCCAGACATGGCCTGCCATCACCGCCAGCGCCACTAACACCCCTGCCATCGACACCACCATGCTACTAGTTGGGTAATGGTGGTGGCCTAGTATGGCATTCCTAATTATGGGAACACAAGTACTGTACCATATAAACACCAAAAAAGTGTTACTGAATATGTCCCAGTGACAGGTCTAATTTAGTTCATACACCACCTTCTCTTCTAGATACATTTAAGTGGTGGGCTAACCTGGCTATAAACAATTACTGCTATCTACACAAAACCACAGGGCACTGGAAGAAAAGTACATACAACTGTTGTCATAGCTTAACAAATAACAATGCAATCACTCAGTTTGTTTCCAGAATATATGACTTTCTTACAGTAAAATGAACTAATTCTTTATCTTATCAAATTTTCCATCACTTAGCTATGTTGTTCTGTTGTTCTGTAATTTCAAAGTAATTAAACTTACTAACTAATGTCACACTTTAGTTTGTTTCTACTTTGGGAAGATAGCACACATCACTGTTGTTACTTACATCTTATTGGATGAATTACATTGTGTAATGCAAAGGGAATTGGTAGATTGTATACAGTAGTTTGGCATGATAGACTGAATTCATATCATCATATCGTTTTGAAGGGCCTTATACATGCTTGCATGTGTCATCCTTATCCACCTACCAGTTGTTCTCCAGGCTCTTCGGTCATGTGCAGCATTTCTGCTTAGTACCTTTACACTAAGGTCATTCTGCAGGGCTGTATACTGTATCACTAATATTTACAACACATCCAACAAATGCAAATGCGTGGGTGGTATATAGTAAAGTGAACCACAGATTCTCACCTTGCCACAAACACCATACCCCATGCCACCACAAATCCCTTTGACATTCTCTTGATGCTGGATATACATTTCTTGATGTTCAATCATTGCTGGATATACACTTTGCACTTGTACCATTGCCAAGATTTCTTTCTGTATTACTATATTTTCTTACCAAACTGACAGCTACAAATGCTATAGCATATAATAAGGCTTGATACTGTTATCTAAATCCAAATTATCACTGCACAGGTCCCAACTGGTCAACTGGCTGACCCTGTAAAGAACAAGACTTGAAAGAACATCCTGAATGTCATATTGCAATTGTATTGGTAGCATGGATAGACATAAAGGATAGCAGAACCAATTCTCTTCTAAGTAATATGACCTTAAATAGGTCGGAAAAAGAATGTTCTAAGCCACAGAGACCTTGCACCACAAAAGAAGAGACAGAGGTGAGGGACATCAAGCATGAAGAAAAATAAAAAATAAAAAAAAGAATGGAGGGACAACTAAAGAGAGGAAAGGGAACAGCTCATGTAAGTAGGGGCACCAAAACCCTAAAGGCATTGCCCATATATTTGTAGGAAATAATCCCCACAGGGTACTAATTTCTGAGGTTTAGATACACCCAGAAGCACTAATTTCTCCCCCCCAACCCAGTACCCTCTTGACACAACTGCAACACAATGTCATTATGTATACGATGATTGTGGTTTGAATACAAGAACAGGATAACAGTTGGGGTAGATGAGGTGGATGTGGGGTATTCAATCACCCAGTTGTCACTGGCCGCTATTTGGGCTATGAGGGGGAGAGAGCAAATAGTGCTTCCGGGTGTACAACTCAACATATAAAAGAGAATTATGAAACTGCATTGAACATTCTAGAGATGTGCTTACTGGTACTGGTATTGGCATTTCAGGAGCAATAGTACTGATATGGTGAAAATATGGCCAATGTTCCAGTACTTTTCTTCTTTATTTATTGTATGATTTGTGATAGTCACTAGTCACACTTAATGGTAGTAACTGATTAACATAGGGTATAATTATGATATTACAGTACCATACTACTGTATTTATTCTCAGATTCATGGCCTTTCCATTCTTTTCACTTCATTCTCTCTCTCTTCTTCTCTGAGCTCCAGAGGAGTCTGTCCAGCATTGGTCAGTTTGTAATGAAATAAAAAAATTCATGACAGGCCAAATTGGTAATACTGTACAGTACAAGTTGGTATGAGTTGGTAATATAAGATAGTCTGAGTTGGCAATGGACCACATTTGTCTTATATTAAGCTTGGTCAGGTTTGTAAGACAATACATGTATTGATATTCCCTGTTTCTAATCAATGATATTTAACTTGCTGCAAATTGGAAAACCTGAACTAAGTTTTACCAAATCCCAACTCAGGCTTTCTATTTATCAACATTTATTGCTGATCAGCAATACAATATCAATTTCAAATACACTGTACAATTTCCCAGCCTCTCCCCTACATGATTGCTGGATAGATCGGGGGAGAGGGTTATCTAAAAAAACAAAGCATTTCCGAATGAAATAAATGTCAACGGAAGATACTGCAAAACTCAGAAAAAAAAAAGACAATAATAACTTGGGGGATTTATAGGTGATTATGTGTACATTTACCCAATTTTTACCACTAGCAGAAAGCCAATTAGCTTAAGTTTGGAAGGCTACCCCATTTCAGATCAGGTACTGTATTATGAAGAGCCTTGGAGTAGCAGTGTCATTATCTGCTACTGTACTCTAATTCCTTAGTTCAATCACATTTTATCATGACCCTGAACTACATCGGTCATTATATTCACTTGAAGCAAAGATTGCAAGCTGTGTATTTGAGGTGATATGTAAGAATTTAAAATATTGGTTGTCTGAAAAACAGGAAACTAAGAGAAAATATTAAGTTTTTTGAAACATCATCCATCATGAATATGTAACATAAAATAGATAAAGAATTATTATGCAATTAATATTCCGCACAATAATCTATCCACCATCATAAAATAATATATACCGGTACATCTTCCACTCTGTGTGACAGTATTGCGTTTATTAACACAGGCTCATATACAGAATGCAGCGAGCTATTTCTTTTAGCTGAGACCCAATTGATCATGTATTGCTGTATGGTTTATGGAGAATGGTGATAAACTATGATGGTGTATATGTATTGGGTTGTTCCGACGTTCCTAGCTGCTCGAACCGAGCACCGATGTGAATTTTTTGCTCATGTCCTAACTGTTACTATTCATAATCTAAAGTGTTACTCCAGATGGCTCAATAAATGAACAAATTGGAAGGAAAGGTTAACGTTATATCTGAAAGTTCTTTATAAAAGATGGTCAGTATTTCTGTCTCCTATAGGCTAGCAAACTTAATTCGATACCAGTATACAGGGAGTTATTTGGAACTCATTCAGAAGAACGGAGATACAGAGAAATGTACTGTAATCGCTGCTTTGTCACTTCACTGCACTGTACTGTAGACTTAACATTAACTTATCATTAACAGTACAGACACCACATTACCCAACACCTACCGTACAGCACACACAGTTCTGCCACGCTGGACAGCAAAGTCACATATTCGTTTGGCTCATTCCATTTATCACACATATCAAACAAAGTTCGGTATATCAGTTGCAAGTTCGACCAGAACATGAGGTTTGCTATATTGAGGGTTTACTGTACCACTCTCAAGCATGGATTATCAACAAGAAAAACTGATGCAGAGAGGAAGAATCGTTGGAATGAGGAATAGTGGAATGACACCGCAAGAAGGGCAATGCATGATTCAGATAAATAAACTTATCGTCATAGCTTCTCATTTTTAGAAGGCAATCGAAATTTTTAATTCCTTCATACCACTCCAAATATATAGCATATAGGACTAATCATTGCTTCAATAGATAATAAGACTTATACAAAGTCATTGGTCATATGTTTGCTTCATTGATAAGCTTCTCTAACAGTCTTTCCAACCTAATTGTGCTCCACTCAGCCTCTCACCGAGTGTTCAGTGAATCAGGCAGCAGACTGTACAACAAATTTTTACTCCTTGAAACAACCAATACACTTCCGAAGTTGATCAATCTACCTTTCTGGTGATTTTAGTGTGGTTAAACTGATTTTGACCAATATTTTCATATGAGAAAGCTTTTGTTTGTCACTTCCCCAATGGTACTCCCCATCAACAGGATAGACTCATGGGATTTTCCAGTTTTGGATGGGAGAGAATGGGAAATTGAACCATTTCCAAATACTGTACAACAAAGGTCGAAATCATACAAAAAAAGTAATATTGAGATACTGTCCATATCCCTGTTTTTCACTTCAGACTTCCTGAAAGTCTTATTTTGGGGGTATCATATTTTGGAGACTTTTCTGTCGTGTAAGTCATGGCATAAATCCATAAGCAATTAGGGGTAAATACGAAAGAGATGACCACATTTTGGGGGGAGAGCCTGGGAATCGAAGGTTTTCATCTAACCTAAACTGACCTAACCGAACCTAATCAGGACCACTGCATCCTTCGGTCCTAACCTGGGCACTCTTCGCACTCAGTGGTCCTTCGGTCTTAACCTGGTCATCCCGTACGTAGGTTTTGTAATAACCAGCAATTTGTACAATACATCAATTGTTGCTATTAATAGTAAAAATACATATCTAACTCAACCTAACCTTCTTGCAGGTCTTTAAATGACTGATTCCTCAGTGGCTTTGGTTTTTTATTATTCTCCCCAACAACACTTGTCAGTCTTAATTATATCAAACAAACTCAGTATCCATATCCACAAAATATGTCAGGTAGTTCTATTATTACGATATATTCATAGTGGAGTCATCAAAATGGGCCACACTTTGTCAGTATCTCATGTTTAGCAAAATAAAAATAATAAAAAAAATTTAATAATATAAAATAAAAAAATAAAATAAAAAATAAAATACACACCCACACACATTAACTAGTCTACTCGGTGCATATCTTGTCACCTAATAGTACAGCCAGACCTAACCTAACCCAGAGTTCAGCTTAGATGAGTACAAATCATCGAGCACTGGTGGTCAAATAAGGGTAAATATTGAAAGAATTACAGTTATTGCATACGGTTTTTCTACCTTCATTACCCACTTATTTAGATAACTCGGTAAATATTGAAAGAATTACCGTTATTGCGTATGGTTTTACTACCTTCATTACCCACTTATTTAGACCATTCTAAGACTATTTTCTTGTATAGCATTTCCTCCGCAAATGCCCCATTTCCAAGATAGGGCATATTCAAATGGGGCATTTTGATATTAGCCTGACCTTACCTAACCTAACCTAGACCACAGCAGACTATCGGGACCTAACCTGGGTAGACTACCGGGACCTAACCTGGGTAGACTACCGGGACCTAACCTGGGCAAACTACCGGGAAATAACCGTGGTAAAGTACAGTAAATGACCGGGGCAAAATGCTGGGACCTAGTCGGATCTGGCAACACTGCTACAAAACGGTAATTCTTTCAATAAATACCTAACTGACATTTGTTTACTACAAATCTATAGACGTTAGATATATTAACCTACTTTTATTATATGTGTGTTTTTGTACGGTATAATAACCTACCTGCATTATATAAATATATTTGTGTGTGTGGACGAGAAATATATCGTTCTCCTGTATTATTTATATATATTTATTTTGTGTGTATGTAAGTATGTGTGTGTGTACGGTAGATATACTAACCTACCTGCATATTGCCTTTCTCCAAGCAAGGTTAAGTGAAGGGAAGAAGAGAGGAGGAGGTGAAGTGAAGGGAGAGTGAGTGAGTGAGTGAGGGCACCACCACCACCACCTCCCAGTCCCAGCTCGTGATGATGATTATTGTTGTTGTTGTTGTAGTTGTTGTAGTATTGTTGTTGTTGTTGTTGTTGTTGCCATGGTTGGAACTTGGAATAAAAAAAATACAACGGCACTGCTATCATCATATCCCACCAACCCATGTAATAACTAATAATGTGGTTGTGGCTGTTGTTTGTGGTCCTTGTAATGTTGTTAATTAATCTTGTTGTTGTTGTTGTTCCTGGTGCTAGTGTTGTTGTTGTTCCTAGTTAAGTAGGGTATACGTATATTCAAGAACATTCATGGTGCATACTACGGTCGAGTTCTTCAAGTGTCCCTCTTTTCTTTCTATTCCTTCCTGCTTGCTGATGCTGTCTCACCTCTCGAGTCTCTAGGCTCTCTATCACCTTCTCCTGGCGCTATATAATTATTTACTTAATTATTTATTCCCTGGTTATTCCAAGGTGTTGATAAGTTAATAAAGGACCCCCGTGATGTAGATAAATGATAAATGGATAAATAAGGCGATAAATGATGAAGTAACCGGGTGAGTGGAAAAAAAAGATAATTATTTTGTTATTAATACCTTTATTTTACTTATTATTTATTCCCTGGCTATTCCAAGGTGTTGATATGTGAATAGATGATCCCTATTGTGTAAATAAATGGTGATAAATGGATAAATAAGACGATAAATGATGAAATAAGACGATAAATGATACAGCCGGAGGGAAGGCCAAAAGGAAGTAAGGCATCAGTTGACTCACCGTGTGTTAAAAATATCTAATTAATTAATTAATTAATTAATTTAGTAGAGTTAAAATTATGGTAAATTTACAGGGTATCTATTGAAAGAATTACCGTTATTGCGTACGGTTTTTCTACCTTCTTTAGACCATTCTAAGACTATTTTCTTCTATGACCTTACCTAACCTTACCTAACCTAACCTAGACCGCATCAGACTACCGGGACCTAACCTGGGCAAACTACCGGGACATAACCTGGTCAAGCTACTGGGAAATAACTGTGATAAAGTACAAGAAATTACCAGGGCAAAATTCTGGGACCTAGCCGGATCTAGCAACACTGCTACAAAACGGTAATTCTATCAATAAATATTTAATTACCTTTTTGTAGCAGTGTTGCTAGATACTGCTAGGTCCCAGTATTTAGTATTTATTGAAAGAATTACAGATTTATAACCTGAAAAAAATACCCCTGAAAAAAAATACCACCTTAAGAAAATAACACATGAAAAAAAATACCACCTGAAAAAAATAACACCTGGAAAAAAAACGACCTCCATCCACAGGGAATTGTGTGGTGAAATTGCAAGGACTGTCTTTCACCGTCACCGGGCGTC
>JAWQEG010000238.1:0-137500 GCA_033782935.1 Petrolisthes cinctipes | reverse complement strand
AATAATAAAAAACAACCTGAAAAAAAGATAAATAAAAAAAACTAAAAAAACTGAATTAAATAAATAAATAAATAAATAAAAATAAATAAGTAAAAACCTGGAAAAAAAAACTGAAAATAAAATAATAAATCAATAAAAATAAACTGAAAAATAAATAAATCAATAAATATAAAACAAACTGAAAACAAAAAAATAAAATAAAAAATAAAACACCTGAAAAAATAAATAAATAAATGAATAAATAAAGAAAAAAAACAATTAAAAAAAAGCAAAATAAATAAAAAAATAAATTCAACCTGAAAAAAAAATAAAAATAACTGAAAAAAATAAAAATAAAAAAAAGCCTGAAAATAAAATAAAAAAGCCTGAATAAATGAATGCATAAAAAAGGCCTGGAAAAATCTATAAATAAAAAAAGCCTGAAAAAATAAAAAACATAAAAAAATGAAATAAATAAATAAATAAATAAAGCCCCAAAAAATCAATAAAAAAAAAGCCTGAAAAAAATAAATAAAAACGCCTGAAAAAAGCCTGAAAATAAACCAATATATAAATAAATAAAAAAAAAACTGAAAAAAAGAATAAATAAAAAACTGAAAAAAACTGAAATAAAAAAATAAAAAAAAACACCTGAAATAAATAAATAAATAAATAAACACCTGAAATAAATAAATAAATAAAAAATACCTGAAAAAAAAAATACTGAAAAAAATATAAAAGCAACCTGAATTAAATAAATAAATAAAAACTGGAAAAAAAAATTAAAAAAATAAATAAAAAATATTTTTTTTATAAATAAATGAAAAAAAAACTAAAAAAAAACTAAAAAACTAAAAAAAAAAACTTAAAAATAAAAACAATCTAAAAAACTATATAAATAAATAAAAAACAATCTGAATAAAAAAATAATAATAAATAAAAAACCTGAAAAAATACAACCTGAAATAAATAAAACAACCTGAAAAAAAAAACTAAAAAAAAAAAAAAAAGTAAAAGCTTGAAATAAAATAAATACATAAAAAAGCCAAAAAAAAAAGTCTGAAAAAATCAATAAGAAAAAAGCCTGAAAAAATGAATAGATAAATAAATAAAAAAACAGTCTGACAAAAAATGAATAAATAAATTTTAAAAAACGAAAAAATAAATAAATATAATTTAAACAGAAAAAAAGAAAAAAAAGAAAAAAATAAATAAATTAATAAAAAAACAGAAAAAAATAAATAAATAAATAAATAGAAAAAATCACCTGAAATAAATAAATAAATAAATAAAACACCTGAAATTAATAAATAAATAAAAAAAGAACTGAAATAAAAAAAACACCTGAAATAAATAAATAAGTAAATACAAAAAACACCTGAAATAAATAACTAAATAAAAAAACACCTGAAATAAACTAAAAAAACTGAAAAAAACACCTGAAACAAAAAAAAACTGAAAAAACTAAAAAAAAAACTGAAATAAATAAATAAATAATAAAAAACAACCTGAAAAAACTAAATAAAAAAAACTTAAACAAAAAATTTAAAAAAATAAACCTAAAAAAATAAATAAATAAAAAAACTGAAAAAATAATTAAATAAATAAATAAATAAAAAACAACGTAAAAAATAAATAAATAAGTAATAAAAAAACTGATATAAATAACTAAAAATAAATAAATAAATAAATATAAAAAATATGAAAAAAAAATATAAAAAACCCTGAAAAAAATAAATAAATAATTAAAACAACTAAAAAAACAACCTGAAAAAACTTTGAAAAAAATCAACCTAAATAAATAAATAAATAAACAATCTGAAAAATAAATAATAAATAAATGAATAAAAAAAAATAAAAAAAAAAATACTACCTGAAAAAAATAATTAGATAAATAATAAATAAAAAATAAAACCTGAAAAAAATAAATAAAGAAAGACAAGCCTGAAAAAATAATAATAAAAAAAAGCCTGAATAAATGAATGCATAATAATGGCCTGAAAAAAATATATAAATAAAAAGCCTGAAAATAAATAAATTAATAAATAAATAAAAAAAACATGAAAAAAAAAATAAATAAAACACCTGAAAAAAACACCTAAAAAAAGCCTGAATTTTTTTTTTAAGTCTGAAAAAAGCCTGACAAAATGAAAAAAATAAAATAAAAAAACACCTGAAAGAAATGACAAAAAACAAAAAACACCTGAAATAAATAAATAAATAAAAAAAATCCTGAAAGAAATAAAATTAAATAGCACCTTAAGTTAATAAAAAAAACTGAAAAAAAACTGAAAAAAATAAATATAAAAAAACAACCTGAAAAAAAAAACTGAATTTTTTTTATAAAAAAGCAACCTGAATTAAATAAAGAAATAAAAACAACTGAAAAAAAATATTATGAAAAATAAAACAAATTGAAAATAATATAAATTAAAAAAAAACTAAAAAAAAATAACCTGAAAAAAGACTTAAAAATAAAAACCTGAAAAAAAACTTAAAAATTAAAAACAACCTGAAAAAAAAAAATAAATTAATAAAAAACAATCTGAAAAAATAGATAAATACATAAATAAAATAACCTAAAAAAAATAAAAATAAATACAACCTGAACAAAATAAATAAATAAATAAATTAATAAAAAACAATCTGAAAAAATAAATAAATACATAAATAAAATAACCTGAAAAAAAAAATACAACATGAAATAAACAAATAAATAAATAAAAAAAACAACGTGAAAAAAATAAATTACATAAATAAATAAAACAACCTGAAAAAAAAATATAAAAAAAATAAATAAAAACAACCTGAAAACAAAATATTAATAAAGCCTGAAAAAAAGCCTGAAAAAATAAATAGATAAATTCAAAAACAGCCTGAACAAATTAATACATAAATAAAAAGAAAAGAAACGAAAATTAAAATTAAACAGGAAAAAAACATTAATTAAAAAAAAAAACAGAAAAAAATAAATAAACAAAAAAGCCTGAAAAATAAATAAATAAAAAAAACACCTGAAAAAAAATAAAAAAAACACCTGATAAAAAATAAAAACCACCTGAAATAAATAAATAAAAAAACTTGAAATAAATAAAATAAAAAAGCACCTAAAGTAAATAAAATAAAAAAAGCACGAAATAAATAAATAAAGCCTGAAAAAATAAAAAATAAAAAAGCCTGAAAAAAAAATATAAAAAAAAACTGAACAAAAATAAAAACAGCCTGAAAAAAAATAAAAACATCCTGAAAAAATAAATTAATAAATAAATAAAAATACAAATGAAAAAAATTAATAAATCAATAAAAAAAATCTGAAATAAATAAATAAAAAAAAGTCTGAAATAATAAATAAAATAAAAAATCCTTAAAAAAATAAATAAATACAAAAAAGCCTGAAAAAAAATAAAAAAGACTGAAAAAATAAATAAATAAAAATGCCTGAAAAAAATTAAATAAATAAAAAAGCCTAAAAAAATAAATAAATAAAAAAGCCTGAAAAAACCCTAAAAAAATAATAAATAAAAAAGCCTGAAAAAAAAATTAAATAATAAATAAATAAAAAAAGTCTGAAAAAAAAAGCATGAAAAAAATAAATTAATACATAAATAAAAAACACCTGAAAAAATAAATAAATAAATAAAACACCTGAAAAAAACATCTGACAAAAATAAATAAAGCAATTAAAAAAGCCTGAAAAAATAAATAAAAAAAAAGCTTGAAAAAAATAAATAAATAAATTATAAAAAAAACAGAAAAAATAAAATAAAAAAAGCCTGAAGAAAATAAATACATAAAAAAAGCCTGAAAAAAAATAAAAAAAAGCCTGAAAAAAAAAATATTAAAAAAATAAATAAACAGAAAAAAAGCCCGAAAAAAAAGATAAAAAACACCTGAAACAAATAAAATATAATAAAAACACCTGACAAAAAATAAAAAACACCTGAAATAAATAAATAAATAACCCTAAAATAAATAAAATAAAAAAAACCCTGAAGTAAATAAAAAAAAAAAAAAGCACGAAATCAATCAATAAATAATAAAGCCTGGAAAAAAAACCTGAAAAATAAATAAATAAAAAAGCCTAAAAAAAATGAAAAAAAGCCTGAAAAAAAATAAATAAATAAAAAAGCCTGAAAAAAAAGCATGAAAAATAAAAAGAATAAAAAAAGCCTGGAAGAAATAAAAAAAAGCCTGTAATAAAATAAAAAAAAGCCTAAAAATAAATAAAAAAAGCCTGAAAAAAATATAAAAAAGCTTGAAAAAAATATAAAAAAGCCTGAAAAAAGTAAAATAATAAATAAATAAAAAAAAACTGAAAAAATAAATAAAAAAATTAATGACACACCTGAAAAAAACACCTAAAAAAATAAAAAATAATAAAAACAAGCCTGAAAAAAATATATTAAAAAAAGCCTGAAAAAATAAATAATTTAAAAAAAGCAAAACAAAAAGAAAATACTGATTTTTTTTATAAAAAAGCAACCTGAATTAAATAAAGAAATAAAAAAAAAACTGAAAAAAAATAATAAATTAATAAAAAAAATATTATAAAAAAATTAAAAATTAAAAAAAATGAAAAAAATATAGAAATACATAAAAATAAAAATAAAAAATAAATAAATAAATAAATACAACCTGAAATAAATAAATAAAACAACATGAAAATATAATTAGATAAATAAATAAATAAATAAAAACAACCTGAACAAAAAATAATAATAAAGCCTGAAAAAAAGCCTGAAAAAATAAAGATAAATAAATACAAAAACAGCCTGAAAAAAATGAATACATAATTAAAAAGAAAAGAAAAAAAATACAGAAAAAAAATTAAATAAATAAAAAAAACAGAAAAAAATAAACAAAAAAGCCTGAAAATTAATAAATAAAAAAACATCTGAAAACAAAAATAAAAAAAACACCTGATAAAAAATAAAAACCACCTGAAATAAAAAAATAAATAAAAAAACTTGAAATAAATAAAATAAAAAAGTACCTAAAGTAAATAAAATAAAAAAGCACGAAATAAATAAATAAAGCCTGAAAAAATAAAAAATACAAAAAGCCTGAAAAATATATAAAAAATACCTGAAAAAAAATAAAAACAGCCTGAAAAATAAAATAAAAAACACCTGAAAAAAATAAATAAATTTAATTAAAAAAAAATAGAAATAATAAATAAATCAATAAAAAAAGTATGAAATAATAAATTAATAAAAAAAGCCTGAAAAAAATAAATAACTATAAAAAGCCTGAAAAAAAAAAAAAAAAAATGCCTGAAAAATATAAATAAATAGAGATATGCCTGAAAAAAATAAATAAATACAAAAATGACTGAAAAAAATAAATAAATAAAAAATATGCCTGAAAAAAATAAATAAATAAAAAAAAATGCCTGAAAAAATAAATAAATACAAAAAATGCTTGAAAAAATAAAATAAAAAAATCCTGAAAAAAATAAAAATAAAAAAGCCTGAAAAAAGACTAATAAAATAAATAAATAAAAAAGCCTGAAAAAAAAACTTAAATAATAAATAAATAAAAAAAGCCTGAAAAAAGTAAATTAATATATAAATAAAAAAACACCTGAAAAAATAAATAAATAAATAAAACACCTGAAAAAAACACCTGACAATAATAATAAAAGCAATAAAAAAATAAATAAATAAAAATTAAACAGAAAAAAAGCCTGAAAAAAAATAAAAAAACACCTGAAAAAAAAACCTGACAAACAATAAAAAACATCTGAAATAAAAAAAATAAAAAAACTGAAATAAATAAAATAAAAAAGCACCTGAAGTAAATAATAAAAAAAAGCACGAAATAAATAAATTAATTAAAAAAGCACGAAATAAATGAATAAAAAAGCACGAAATAAATAAATAAATAAAAAAAGCCTGAAATAAATAAATAAATACCTGAAAATAAATAAAAAAGGCCTGAAATAATAGATAAATAAAAAAGCCTGAAAAAAAATGAAAAAGCCTGAAAAAAAACAAATGAAAAAGCCTGAAAAAAAATAAAAAATGCATAAAAAAAACTGAAAAAATAAATAAATAAAAGCCTGAACAAAATAAATAAAAAAAGCCTGAAAAAATAAATGCATAAAAAGGCATAAAAAAACTGAAGAAATAAATAAATAAAAAAGCCCGAAAATAAAGCCTGAAAAAATCAATAAATAAATAAAAAAAAGCCTGAAAAAAGCATGAAAAAAATGGATAAATAAATTTAAAAAAACTGAAAAATGAATAAATAAATAAACAGAAAATATATAGAAATAAATAAAAAACAGAAAAAAACGCCTGAAATAAATAAATAAATAAATAAACACCTGAAAAAACCCTGAAATAAATAAATAAATAAATAAAAAACTGAAAAAACACGTGAAATAAATAAATAAAAAAAAAGCACCTGAAATAAATTAATAAATAAAAAAAAAGCACGAAATAAATGAATAAATAAAAAAAGCACGAAATAAATGAATAAATAAAAAAAGCACCTGAAATAAATTAATAAATAAAAAATCACGATACAAATGAAATAAAAAAATCACAAAATAAATAAAAAAAAGCCTGAAAAAAAGCTCCAAGAAAAAGAAAGCCTGAAAAAAATTGATAGATAAAAAAAGCCTGAAAAAAACCCTGAAAAAAACTGAAATAAATAAATAAATAAAAAAACATCTGATATAAATAAATAAATAAAAGAACACCTGAAATAAAAAAATAAATAAAAAAAAAATAGAAAAATAAATAAATAAATAAATAAAACCTGAAAAAATAAATAAATAAAAACCTAAATAAATAAATAAATAAAAAACAACCTAAAATAAATAAATATATAAAAACAAACTGAAAAAAGTAAAAAAACAACCTGAAAAAAATTAATAAATAAAAAACAGCCTGAAAAAAATTACATAAAAAACAACCTGAAATAAATAAAAAATAAATAAAATAACCTGAAATAAATAAATGAAAACAAAAACTGGAATAAATAAATGAAAAAAAATGAAATAAATAAATAAAAAAAAAACTAAAAAAAAACTGAAAATGAATAAATAATAAAAAAACTGAAAAATAAATAAAAAATACTGAAAATAAATAAAAACAGGGAAAAAAATAAAAAAAACACTGAAAAATAAATAAAAAAAAAACACTGAAAAAATGAATAAATAAATAAATAAAAACACCGAAACAAAAATAAATAAAAAAAAAATCTGAAAAAATAAATAAATAAATAACACCTGAAAAATAAAATAAATAAAATAAATAACACCTGAAAAATAAATAAAATTATAATAATGTCAATAATAATGATATCAATAATAATAATAATGTCAATAATAATACTAGTTACTTGTTGTTATATATTCTATGCCCCGCTCCACCAGCAGATGGTGCTCTGTAGGGCTTCCCTTAATATTATTTAACACTATAATCACTTCTAATGTTCATATTATCTATGTCTTAACCAGCGAACAGATGTGTAATAATGTCAATAATAATAAAATCTTACCAGGATGAGCTGCCTTCAATAACATGCCAACACACCAACAGTCAGGCAAGAGAAAAAAAGTTCGAGGAATTTACCTATTTAACTAGACTGTGGAAAGTGTATTGTTGCACTGCTCAGATTTACACAATTTTACACTAATAGTCATACAAAAAATAAAAATAAGAATAAAATAAAAAATAAAAAGTTAATAACCAAAGGACCTGTCCCCCAAATACAAAGCCAGCTGTTTTTTGAAGTGTGTTAAATTTGATGATGTTACAACCTCCTGAGGCAAACCATTCCAAATGTTAATTATTCTAATGGCGAAGGATCTTTTGCGAATCTCTGTCTGTACATGAGGACAAAATATTTTAAACAAGTGTTCACGAGTTCTGTCGGATGATCTTAAAGTAAAATTATCAATAATAATAGTAATAATAATAACAATAATAATAATAATAATGTTAATAATAAAAATAATAGTAATAATAATAATAATAATAGTAATAATAATAATAGTAATAATAATATCAATAATGTCAATAACAATAATAAAAATAATAATAATAATGTAGATGGTGAATTGGAGACTACAGATTCCTCCTAACTATGCCAGGCAATAAGACACTATATTTCACAGCCTAGCAATAAAGAATTGCAATAAGCGTGCCGTGTCTGCCATACATAGGGAGCAATGGATAATTCCTGCACTATCACACATTCAAATCAATCGTGAAAGTTCTTCCATTATTTCATAATTTATTCCTTTCATCCTGACAAGTGCATATGGATGAGAATTGGAAAACTACAAACAGAGGTCTTTAATTACGAAATGTATGGAGGAATGAAGCAGATAGACTGTGAAAAGGAGTTAGGAGTGCTGATAGATTGTGAACTTAATTTCAGAAGACATTTAGCAGAAAAAATTAATAGGTCAAATAGGACGTCTGGGTTAATAAGAAGGACATTTATACACTTAGAGACTATTCAAAACATTGTATACTGCCATGGTGAGACCTCTTTTACCACCCATATAAACAAAAAGACATAAATGCCGTTGAAAATGTGCAGAGGAGAGCAACGAGAATAATTCCTTCCTTACAGAGGTTGAATTATGAAGAAAGATTGAAGAAATTAGTTCTTCCTTCATTGACATACAGAAGAAATAGGGGAGACATAATTAAAGCATTATAATAATAAAAATGTCAATATATCAATATAATATAAATGAAATATATGATAGGAAAGTATGCGGCAATATATTTCAGAGAGCAGAGGAAACTACTTCTTGTTGTTACTTGTTGTTGGATATTCTATGCCCCGCTCCACCAGCAGATGGTGCTCCGCAGGGCCTCTCTCAATATTACTAAACACTATAATCACTTGTAATACTCATATCATCCGTGTCGTAACACTCAGCGAACAGATGTGTTTTCAGTCTTTTCTTAAAAATCGTGCAATTTTCACTACTCCCGACATCTAATGGCAATCCATTAAAGAGCCTTGGTGCACACCTTTCAAGAACAAGGGGACATAATAGTAAGAAGATCAAGAAAGTACGACCAAGATTAAACATAAGGAAATATTCATTCAGCTATAGAATTGTAAATATATGGAACAGCCTTCCCGATTATGTCATAAATTCAGAAAGTGTAAGGAAGTTTGAGATTAATCTGGACAAGGAATAGAAAAATAAAACACAAATATTTCAATATAAAGCAAAACTACAATCAAATCTACAATTAAGTCGGCTCTGTTCTAACGAGTTGGCAACGAATTGACAGTCAAGATGAGGAGCCAGAGTCACAAACCTGGTAAAAGGCCTTCTTCCAGATGTATTCTACGGTATCCCTGACTAAAAGGAACATGATAGTAATTCAGTACTTACCGTGCAGCTGTTATCTTGTTACTTGTTGGATATTCTATGCCCCGCTCCACCAGCAGATGGTGCTCCGCAGGGCCTCTCTCATTATTATTAAACACTGTAATCACTTGTAATACTCATATCATCCATGTTGTAACACTATAATCACTTGTAATACTCATATCATTCATGTTGTAACACTATAATCACTTGTAATACTCATATCATCCATGTTGTAACACTATAATCATTTGTAATACTCATATCATCTGTATCGCAACACTCAGCCAAAAGATGTGTTTTCAGTCTTTTCTTAAAAGTGGTGCAATTTTCACTACTCCTGACATGTAATGGCAATCTAATAATGAGTCTTCTTGGTGCACACCTTTCAAACACTCTGAAACCCATTGTCAGATTACTCCTCGGCTCATTTAACCTGTATTGTTCGTCACTATGCCTGAGTTCCATAGAGGTCTTTATGGTATTTATTGAACGAATTACCGTTTTGTAGCAGTGTTGCCAGATCAGGCTAGGTCCCAGTATTTTGCCCTGGTCATTTCCTGTACTTTACCACGGTTATTTCCCGGTAGTCTGCCCAGGTTAGGTCCCGGTAGTCTGATGCGGTCAGGTAAGGTCAGGCTAATTTCAAAATGCCCCATTTGAATATGCCTATCTTGGAAATCCCATAGAAGAAAATAGTCTTAGAATGGTCTAAAGAAGTGGGTAATGAAGGTAGAAAAAAATCTTAGAATTGTCTAAATAAGTGGGTAATGAAGGTAGAAAATAGTCTTAGAATGGTCTAAAGAAGTGGGTAATGAAGGTAGAAAAAAATCTTAGAATTGTCTAAATAAGTGGGTAATGAAGGTAGAAAATAGTCTTAGAATGGTCTAAATAAGTGGGTAATAAAGGTAGAAAATAGTCTTAGAATGGTCTAAATAAGTGGGTAATGAAGGTAGGAAATAGCCTTAGAATGGTCTAAATAAGTGGGTAATGAAGGTAGAAAATAGTCTTAGAATGGTCTAAATAAGTGGGTAATGAAGGTAGAAAATATAGTCTTAGAATGGTCTAAAGTGGGTAATGAAGGTAGAAAATATAGTCTTAGAATGGTCTAAAGTGGGTAATGAAGGTAGAAAATATAGTCTTAGAATGGTCTAAATAAGTGGGTAATAAAGGTAGAAAATAGTCTTAGAATGGTCTAAATAAGTGGGTAATGAAGGTAGAAAATAGTCTTAGAATGGTCTAAAGAAGTGGGTAATGAAGGTAGAAAATAGTCTTAGAATGGTCTAAATAAGTGGGTAATGAAGGTAGAAAATAGTCTTAGAATGGTCTAAATAAATGGGTAATGAAGGTAGAAAATAGTCTTAGAATGGTCTAAATAAGTGGGTAATGAAGGTAGAAAATAGTCTTAGAATTGTCTAAAGAAGTGGGTAATGAAGGTAGAAAATAGTCTTAGAATGGTCTAAATAAGAGGGTAATGAAGGTAGAAAATAGTCTTAGAATGGTCTAAAGAAGTGGGTAATGAAGGTAGAAAATAGTCTTAGAATGGTCTAAATAAGTGGGTAATAAAGGTAAAAAATAGTCTTAGAATGGTCTAAATAAGTGGGTAGTGAAGGTAGAAAAACCGTACGCAATAACAGTAATTCTTTCAATATTTACCGTATTTATCATTTGGCGTATATTGGTCCCGATTGCTCGTATCCACTTTGGTTCCCTTTCCAATTGGGCACACGTACACACAGTATGTTGGTATAGAGTACAATAACTTTATATATAAATAGTTGTAATAACAGCACACGTGTTTCTTGAAATAAAATCACGAACGAGAGATATGACCCTCTCCACACCGGGGTTAGAAGGCAACTGACATTAATATTACTTGAATTCACCACAACACCTCAAGGAAGGGTCCGACAGCTTAGGCTAGCCAGGGATTAGTCAAAATTATGTACGCTTTCTCTTTTCCTTTTTTTTTTTAATGCTCCTCGATTCAGTGGACCGTATTCAAGAACATTACTTTGTGGTGTATACGATGGCGTGGTAAAGGTACGATGGATGACTTTAGATGTTGTTTACCTATATAGTCATCATCGTACTGTTACCACACCATCGTCAATACCATGGATATAATAATTTCTGGCATACGGTTCAATGTTTGTTTTGGTAATTATCAGGTAATTTGAGCCTGTAGTTTGTTACGCTTATTATAGGGTTAGTTCCACAGTGGCTTGGGTTTGTTATGATCCTCCCCAACCAACCACACTTGTCTTTTGGTTCGTTATGATCCTCCCCAACAAACTACACTTTTCTTTTGGTTCGTTATTTTCCTCCCCAACCAACCACATGTACAGTACACTTATCTATTAGTTCGTTATGATCCTCCCCAACCCATCACACTTGTTTTTTGGTTCGTTATTATCCTCCCCAACCCATCACACTTGTCTTTTGATTCGTTATGATCCTCCCCAACCAACCACACTTGTCTTTGGGTTCGTTATGATCCTCCCAAACCAACCACATTTGTCAGTCTTACTTATATCCAACAACAAACTCAGTCTCCATATCCACGTACTAAATCTGTCAGGTAGTTCCATTATTACCATAGTTTGTTTGGATGCTCCCCAACCACAGTGTCATAGTTTCATAGTAGAGTCATCCAATCCATAGAAACACGTGCGTTTTAGTCCTCGCCACCAAACAATGACATTCACCGTTCACTGAAAAGTGGCCACACATAATTTGGCAGTATATTATTCATTATATTATCAATGTTTTAGTGCAGCCAAAGACTAAAATAATTAATGACATCGAGTGTGATCATAACTAATAGTTCAATTCATGTTAATGAAAATAAATTAAACTACAAATGAAACCGATATAAAAATTACATACCTACATAGGCCGTGGGTATGAGGTACAGTCACTCATAAAAGTAAAGACACCCCCAGGCAAGACACCTTTTAAGTGGTGTGATATCGGTTCTGGTAACATTGTACAGCTGGTCACACTCCCGTGAGGCCCACCCAGCGTTGTCAACGTTGGCCGAGATAACCCCGAAACACTAGTTGTGAGCTCTGCTCGCTCGAACCATTCACTGGTGGGAGGGAGAAGTAAGGAGGGATTTGAGGAGGGTAGGGGGGGTGCCTGCCTATACAAGAGAGGTGAGAAATTATTCTTGGGGAGGTGAAAAATGTGTGGAAGCCCAGTTATCAATTATTTATATACCGACATTCGTGTCAATTATTAACATCATTAAATGTAAGATTAAGTTTTTAATATTATGATGTAACACAATAACAACCGAGGTAACATTATTGTATACTTTTTTCGTATAATATTTAATGGTTATTAACAAGCACTAAACGCTGAAAAATACTTACACAATAACTGAATAAGAATCATGAACCAGAATGCTCTTTATTAAATGAAGCAAATGTGAATACCTTTATATTACATGTGTCAAGTGTTGATACCACTAACACACACTTCCATTTCCCCCGTATCTACCTAACAGTTTATAATCGTGTCAAATATCAAGGCTCTCATTATCCCTCACGTGATAGCAACCTTGTAATATTCTGAATACTTTTAATAATAGCCTGTTGTATTGAAATATTGGAATTTGACTATGAAACCCTTTTTTTGTAATTTGTCTCTTGGTAGCAAAAATTATTATTTGCTCTGTATCTCTCTTCTCCGTGTGTATCTCTCTTTTCTGTGTGCATGTAATATACTTATATAATTATATAAGCCAGTACACACACACATAACATAATAATGTTGGTGACAGAGGTTCTATTGGTTTTATCTGTCATGAGTTGCGAGAGAACTATATTCATAATTATTTAAACATTGTAATAGTTCCATCAAGTAATGCATGGGATGCACAGTTGAGGTTTCATCGGACATGTTAATAAAGAAGCTGGCAACTATTTTCAACATTTTTTAAAATTAAACTTTATTGAAGGCGTGTTAAGGTCTGAAATCCTGTGTTTCCCATCATACAACACCTTCCCAATACTCACACCGTTGTATTTGATGCCGTATTGGTCTTTACTGTCTTCTGCTACAAGGTTGATATTAGTGTGAATTTCCATATACACTCTACCAATACTCACACCGTTGTATTTGATGCTGTATTGGTCTTTACTGTCTTCTGCTACAAGGTTGATATTAGTGTGAATTTCCATATACACCTTGCCTTGTGAACTGACTGACTGCACCACCTTACACATCTTCAAGTCATCAGGACTGCCAACATGTTGGAGAGGGAATATTTCCACACTCAGTCTTCAATACCCCTACCAGTTTAGTGGTTTTCAACCAATTCATAATCCTCTTCGAGTATCAAAACTAATTTGGGCTAACGAGACTAGAGTCAACGTCAATCTCTAATTAATGCAAAAAAAAAAAAAAAAAAAAAAAATACAGTTGACAAGCCTGTGGGTGCCAGACGCAATCTCCCTGTGGCCTCTGCTCACATGTATTATCTGCCAAAATAAAAAAAATTTCGCTACCTAGAAACAGATGAAATACTGAGGGATTTATAGTAAATTATCAAACAGCACGTGTTCACTATATTCAATACAACGAGCTATTATTAAAAGTATTCAGAATATTACAAGGTTGCTATCACGTGAGGGATAATGAGAGCCTTGACACGATTATAAACTGTTAGGTAGATACGGGGGAAATGGAAGTGTGTGTTAGTGGTATCAACACTTGACACATGTAATATAAAGGTATTCACATTTGCTTCATTTAATAAAGAGCATTCTGGTTCATGATTCTTATTCAGTTATTGTGTAAGTATTTTTCAGCGTTTAGTGCTTGTTAATAGCCATTAAATATTATACGAAAAAAGTATACAATAATGTTACCTCGGTTGTTATTGTGTTACATCATAATATTAAAAAGTTAATCTTACCTTTAATGATGTTAATAATTGACACGAATATCGGTATATAAATAATTGATAACCGGGTGTATTTTCGTACTTTTATTAAAGCTTCCACTCATTTTTCACCTTCCCAAGAATAATTTCTCACCTCTCTTGTATAGACACCCCCCCTACCCTCCTCAAATCCCTCCCTACTTCTCCCTCCCACCCATGGAGGTAGTATAGGTGGAGTCGCCATGGCTCACTAATCCAGGGGAATTAAGTGAAGCCGCCGAACTCTCATTTTCGGCGCCTTCAATATGGCGGACACCAATATATGTTTCAGTAAAAGTGGACTTCTGACCTGACATACAAAGGAATTCGCCATCTTGAAGGCGCCGGAAATGACAGATAGGTGGCTTCACAAATCAGCAGGTCCTCATGGCGACTCCACCTATACTACCTCCATGCTCCCACCAGTGAATGGTTCGAGCGAGCAGAGCTCACAACTAGTGTTTCGGGGTTAACTTGGCCAACATTGACAACGCTGGGTGGGCCTCATGGGAGTGTGAACGTCAGAGGTGGTGTGGTGTGGGTTGTGTTTGGAGGAAGGTTGGTTTGCTCGAAACATTATCCCAACTCATGCTTCGTCTCATCTACCATTAGTTACAAATGTGTCGAGCAAATCAACTTCATCTCTCAAGCGCCATCACTGACGTCACGTACACTGTTGCCAGAACCGATATCACAAGTATAAGAAGATGACTGGCCTGTGGGGGTCTTAATTTTTATGAGTGACTGTACACGAGTGATGAGAAAGGCGAGGAGGTAGGGGGAGAAGAGGAGGGATAACGAGGGCGAGAAGGGGGAGAAGTAGTTGTGGTTAGGAATGGTTTGGGAGGGTGTTGGGGGGGGGGAGAGGGGGCACACTTTCCTTCGAATGCGTCAATATGACTGGCCAGCTTTGTGTTATTATTCACGAGTAAACTCCTCGCATAACACATATAGTGTAGTGAATCAAGCAAGCATTCTCACACTGCGCTTCTCTACCCCCACTTGCCCCAGCCATTTTCCCGCCTTAACACACCTGGACACACAGGTGCTTGGCCCAGCCACTCAGTTCGCTCCCGGGCCCAGACACGCGAGTATCGCTCCACTCCACTCGCTACTCTGAGGCAACCCAACTCACCACACCTTGCTAGATTCACCACAACCTCCTACCAAGTGTTACTTACTAATAAACTACCTTGTACTGCACAGTGAGTCTTCAATCATCCTGGGTGATAACGTCCCATAACGTTATAACTGGTGACCCCGGGAAAAAAAATACATCCAGCCTGAAACGACTCTCCACGTGTGCACTGTGTAAGCGACAACGCAAGGTAACCTTATACATCCGCCCTGAACCAAGCTATACAACTACACAACTCCACTCTCCATCTTACGTGTTGCTCCTGGACCACTCTCCTGCTCCAAAACATACACCCCACGTGGACCACCACGCCACTCCACGCCTCTACGCCACCCACGACGTCGCCACCAGTACACGACGATTAAGTACTCGATATAAACATTTATTTTCCTATCTTTCTCTCAATGAACCCTCCCCAGTGATTCTTCTCCCCAATTTTTTTCCTTATCTATGGTATTATCGTACCGGCACATTGCCACATATCCCCAAATTCATATGTATATTCTATTTATATGTAGTGTGTGATACGAAAGCAAGCCATTCTTCACTTACCCACGTTACCCTTGGCACACCCATACACACACTCCACCTCCACGCTCGCTAATTTATCATTCCTTGTCTCATTCCATTCCCGCCATTCTACCTTAGTTAATATATTTTACCCACGCATCACTCATCCCTAACCTCAGTATTACTACAATTCTCTATCACGGCCCACTCTGACTCAGTCTCCCCCGATTTCCTACCATTTTCTTTACTCCCCCGAGTTCCTACAATTTTCTTCGATTCCTTCTTCCCGGGGGGACTAATATATTTTACCCCCATACACCATCGTGCTCCCGCTTGCCATCCATCCATCCATCCACCCCACACCGCATTGCATAACTTACGTCTCACCAGCAGTATGGCGCAAGCACCTGAATTAACTAACACCACGAATAACACTCATCACACACCCACGTTATCGATTCCATTCACCCCTCCATTTTCGTCTGATACACTCGCGTGGTTGCAACACACAGAGGAAATCTGGAAAGGAGATAATAGTTCCGATGAGGCGAAATATCGGGCAATCATCAGGGCCCTCCCAACAGATATATTCGCCTTAATCTCTCCTTCGCTTCCTACACTAACGTCTGGGTCACAGTATGAGGGTCTGAAAGCCGCTATCACGACGGCGTGTGGAAATACCGTCCTACAGAACTACAAGGCCCTGGAAAATGTTCAGTTGGATGGGAGGAGCCCATCTGCACTCCTCAGACATATACAACGGCTCAACCAAGCAGTAGGTAATCCCTTCCCAGACCTCATGCTGAAAACAAGACACACTAATCTTATGCACCCCCAGTTACGGCTGCACCTCATCGCTCAGCCAAACCTCAAACTCCAGGAGTATGGAGAGCGGGCCGACTCTCTCATGGACGCCCACATTGAGCAAGAGGGCTCATGGAGTGGCAACAGATTCCCATTAAATACCACAACAACGGCAGTAAATACCACCTCCACACCACCTCAGCATTCCTCCATGCAACCACAACCTACAGAAC
The DNA here is from genome assembly GCA_033782935.1 of Petrolisthes cinctipes. Classification (NCBI taxonomy): domain Eukaryota; kingdom Metazoa; phylum Arthropoda; class Malacostraca; order Decapoda; family Porcellanidae; genus Petrolisthes; species Petrolisthes cinctipes. Next base: position 120,554 of record JAWQEG010000238.1, on the reverse strand, counting down.
CATGCGGCAATACGGTTGAGTTAGTACAATTAACGAGGGAGATACATAAAAACCTAGACACTTTACAACAACAACAATTGACACAACCACGTGAACAATCACGACCACTAGCTCTACCACCACCGCCTCAACATCAACCACCGCCCCAAGTTAGACAACCATGGCGACAGCAACAGATGCAGATATGCGTGTACCATCAACACTACGGTAGGCAAGCAAGGAACTGCCGAGCACCATGTCAGTGGCCTAGTCACACACCTAACTCTGACCGCTTCGACAACCAGGGAAACTACAAAGGCGGTGGCGTGAGAGTAGACACGTCACTGCCGCTGACACCAACGATCCCACAACTATAACCACTCCACTACCACGTATCACTTCCGCTACCACCGCATTATCTCCACGAGTAGCGAGCGACGCCACCACATCACAGGGTACTACCACCCAGAATCCAGCCACATCTCTTCACCGACACACTCCGGCACGGACTACCACACCCAGAGACACCACACATCCGCCTGGGGACCCACAGGCATACCCCCCCAGGTCATACACCACTGAACCTCACAGCCGCACTCTCTTGTGAGTGGAGGACCTAGCAACGACAGAGCTGTTCTTGGTGGACTCAGGATCGGAAGTCAGTGTACTTCCTCCCACTTATTGGGAGAAACAGCGACCCTCCAGCATGGCGTACGATCTCCTGGCAGCTAATAAATCACCCATCGCTACGTATGGCACAAGTAAAGGCATCTCCCTCATTACCGAGGAATGGTTTGTGTGGCCATTTGTGGTGGCTGATGTACAATACCCAATCCTAGGGCTGGACTTCTTGGTAGCACATGATTTGTTAATTGACACAAAAGGCAGGATGCTGCTACACAAAACGACGGGCCGGCACATACAAACCAAATCATGCTGCCAGTCACAACCCACCATCACCCACATCTCCAAGACAAGCGAGTATCACCAGCTGCTCCAGGAGTTCCCTCAATTACTGTCGGCCACCAACTATTGTCAGCCCAAAGATCCGGGAGTACGCCACAACATCGTCACGACCGGTCCACCATGTTTCGCCAGACCCAGAAGGATGCCACCGGAGAGACTGGAAGCAGCAAAGAAAGAATTCTAAGTCATGCTGCAACAAGGGATAGCTCGTCCATCAGACAGTGCATGGTCATCTCCACTCCATATGGTGCCCAAAGCACAGGAAGGCGAATGGAGGGCATGCGGTGACTACCGTGCACTCAACACCGTAACAACACCAGACCGTTACCCCATACCCCATGTCCTGGATTTCCACTCCAAGCTCCAGGGAGTACGGTTTTCTCGAAGATCGACCTAGTCCGCGCCTTCCACCAGATTCCCGTAGCAGAGGAAGATATTAAAAAGACTGCCATTACCACTCCTTTCAGCTTATTTGAATTCCCTGCCATGAACTTTGGCCTGAGAAATGCTGCCCAAACCTTCCAGCGGTTCATGGATAGGGTAGTCAGGGGCTTGGACTTCGTGGTGGTATACATCGACGACATCCTAGTGGCATCCAGTGATCACGACAATCATGCCCAACACCTTCGACAGCTCTTCAATAAATTACAGGAATATGGACTGAAGATTCATCCATCAAAGTGTGTGCTGGGGGCTGATAAAGTAGACTTCCTGGGCCATAGGGTGACATCACAGGGAATCACGCCACTACCACAGAAGGTCGAGGCCATCAGGGATTTCCCCCCACCCAACACCGCCAGGAAGATGAGAGAGTTCCTAGGCATAGTGAACTAATAGTCTAATATATAAGGTGTACCAACAAAATTGGAGAGAGTGTTGGACATCAGACCCTAAGTTCTCAGGATGGTTAAAAAAATCTCCAAGATCAACATCTATTAGTCATCTAGCATATTGCAGTATATGTAACTCTGACATTCAATGTAGTAAATCAGACATTATGAGACACGCATCCAGTCAGAGGCACAAAAATCTTTCATTGCAGCATGCAAATAATTCATCTCTCGCCAGCTTCATACTCAGTAATGATATATTAGACAAGTCTGCCAAGAAAATTGAACTGAAACTTTGTGCCTTCTTAGCGGAAAATTACCTACCTATGTCATTGTGTGAACCCTTGTTGTTGTTGTTAAAAAATATATTCCCTGATCAAAATGCCCTGAAAGATGTCTGTCTGGGAAAACAAAGGGCATCAAATGTCATCCGTCAGGTCTTTGAGATACATCTGGTAAAGGATCTGTGTGAGCTTTTAAAAGAGAAGATGTTTTCAGTCATAATTGATGAAACGACAGACATGAGTACTACCAAACAGATGAGCATTATAGTACAGTATTGGGATGATAATAAAATGCAAAATTCTTTCTTAGATCTTGTGGAGATTCATGACAGATGATCTGATTAAGGCCTTAATTAAAACAGTCCCTGCAAAACAAACTGATTCCCTTAGAGAATATTGTGGCATTCTGTTCTGACACTACAAATGTCATGATGGGTGGGAGGCATTCTAATGCTACCATTTTAAAAGATTTATTGCCAAATGTTGTAATAGTAAAGTGTTCATGTCTTATGATTCATTTATATATGTGCATCCTATGCTTGCCTAAAATTACCCAAGTCCCTTGAAGATCTTTGCCGTAACATTTTTACACATTTTAGTTTAAGCTCAAAGCGGCAAGATGCATTTAAAGAAGTCCAGGAATTTGTTGGTGTAGCTCCATACAAAATATTAGCTCCAGGGCAGACTAGGTGGCTATCATTGGAGATTTGTGTTAAACGCTTACTTGAGCAATGGGAGGCACTTAAATTATACTTTACTGAGGTTGCCTTCACAGATCCAACTGACAGCAATGATGCAATTCTGAAAAGTCTGAACAACAAGTTTACCCTTGCTTACTTGGAATTTTTGTCTCACAACCTTGCTCACTTCAACAGTTTCAACACACAATTTCAGTCTGAAACCCCCAATTCTTACTGCCTCAAAAAAGAAGTCTGCAAATTACTTAGAAGCACATATTCAGATTTTATGAGCATACCATATGTTAAGAAGTGTGAAGTGTCAGCACTTTATCCAGAACATAACCTTATTTTTTTGCAAGCATGGTGACTCCTGATAACATATATTTAGGAATATCTGCTATGGAAATTATGAATGATTTGAAATCAAGTAGTACTCATGATGTGACAGTATTCTATGTAAACTGTATGGACTTTCTTATTGAATCTGTAAGACAGATACAAGCTCGGTTCAACCTTAATGAAGCAATCCATACTTTAGTGCAGTGTCTAGATCCCATGAATGCTGTCAATCTTAAACCAAAATCACTGGCATATATCTTTGAAGCAATACCGCAGCTTAATAAATATGCAGAAAAAAAAGGGTTGATGAAGAATGGAGACCACATTGCTTCAACGAACAGCTTACTGGCCAGCAAACACCATGCTTACAGTACTGGAATATTGTATTTAACCAAAAAAATGCTGCCAACCTCCCTTGTTACTCAAATTTAAAAGTAGTTATCTCTTTTTTATTGTCATTGCCTTTTTCCAATGCAAGCGTGGAGAGATTTTTCCAGGGCAATAAAAAGTAATGCAACTTGTTCTGAAATAAGTAATTGATCATTTGAAGGTACAGTACAATCTGTACAGATAGCAATGTCAGTGTATAATTATGTTCAACTTAAGAACCTTAATGGAATTGTGGCAATTTAAATTTTTTTTTTTTTTTTACATTTTGCACTATGAAATGAATGTTTTGTTATGCGGTGAAATTAATTTGTGTGGTTATTGCATTATGAGATACCCTACATTAATATGTCATATGTTATTATACAGAAAATATTGTTAATCCTTTGTTTATGACTTCACATTGATTTATTTTGATGGTTTATCTGCAGAATATACATTTTTATGCCACTTTGTGAAACAAATTCCTAAAATAATCATCAGTTCTGCTCAAACGTACCGTAGTTTTAATGTATAGTCCTTATTATATGAATTTAGGGTAAATCATGCCAATCTAGGGGAATTTTGACACAGATCTAGGGGAAAATAAAATCTAGCCGTGGAAACCCTGTCGTCAGCTGAGCCCACATACATAGGTCTCAGTAGACGTGCTGGCGCTGCCTCAGTCTCTCACAGACTCCCTTTTTGGACAAACACCCATGCCTGTCATTTTCACTCTTCCACTGCTCTCTCCAACCACATAGCTTACAAAATAATAATAGTAATAAATAAACTCATGTTTATTCACATCGCCCTATAGGAGCTCCTTTCACCTTTTTTATCCCTTGTTTATGCTTATAGCTCTAATTATTCCCACTTCTGCTGTCGTGAATATATGTGGAAAATAAAACCCTTTATTCATAATCTTATGTACATAAATATTTACTTAAGCAAATTAGTAAAAAGAAGGCATGTATATAAAAAATAATAGTGCTTATAGCTCTAATTATTCTCACTTCTGCTGTCGCGAATATATATGGAAAATAAAACACTTTATTCATAATTTTATGCACATAAATATTTACTTAAGCAAATTAGTAAAAAGAAGGCATGTATCGCGCACTCCCTGGACTGTGTCAGCGCGGGACTGGGTATACAGTAGGTCTGGACGCGGTCTAGGTGTGGAGAACTGATGTGCACTGTACGACGGGTCAAGTTAGAATGTCACCTGACATTGCCTTGAACCCTAGGTTGTGGGCTCAGCTGACGCTACTCTCCCCCCCATTTCACACCCTAGCCTGCGCGCCGACAGACCTTATTACTAACTAGACCGTGCTCTGGGTCACATCTTCGCTGCCAACGTGAAGATCTCCTTGTCTGTTGGTGACTGACAGGATCTGTTTGAGTTTGGCTTTAGTGAGCACTCTGAGTTGGTCCCACAAATCACGTGTGGACAGACTCGGTCTCTTTTTAGTGATCTCGATAACTGGATCCTGGTGATAGTCATCGTTAGAAGTCTTGGTGTATATTTTCCACAATTTAAGATTATCACTGTACACTACAAATTTCAGCTTCCATCCACACTGGAAATGAGGGTGGTACACTTTTGATGAACTGCTGGAAGATGCTCTAGGATTGATTGGCCTGGCAGCATTGTACTTCTGATACAGATAGCAGGCATTACAAACATCTTGGCTGTTAACTGTATACCGAAATATTTATTCCCTAAAGCAAGTACAAAACAGACTTCGCTTCATTGATGTACACACAGGGACGACAACCTCAGGCAGTAAAGAAAAGAAGAAGAGAAAAAAAGGAAGGGAGACAAAGATAAGGAGAAGAAAGAAGTCAGATTAAAATAGAAGGAGTGGGAAAAGGAGGTGGTTGAAGATAAGAAGAAAAGAAAGGTAGGTAAAAATTAGAAGTAAGAAGGATGGTTTGTAGAAATAAGAAGAAAAACGAAGGTAGACAAAGATATGAAGGAAAATGAAAAGAAAATGTGTTAGTAAAGATAAGAAGGATAGACAGAAATAAGATGAAGGAAACAGCAGGAAGATAAGAAGAAGGAAATTAGATAAAGATAAAAAGAAAAGGAAGTTAGATAAAGATGAAAAGGAGATGCAAAAGGAAATTAGACAAAGATAAGAAGAGATAGAAATATTTACCAATATAATAATAATAATAACTATGGTTTTGGCATCACTGAATTGTTTGTTGTGACTCTGATCTGGCAACACATACATCCTCACCTATAAGATAGGATTACAACAATAAAGTGTGAGTTTTTGTAGTTTTCTATGTTGTATTGTTGTAATTGATAATATTAATGGTTCTTTAGTGGTTTATTATGATGTATACGAGTGAATAGAGAAGGGAAAGCAAGTGAAATACAATATATAATTCCTCGATATAAGATAATTAAATTTAACAAGTATAATAATTTAATTAATAAACACAGGCTCAGTGTATTACTTTATTAACCTGTAAAGTAATGAATAACACAAGTCTGGAAACACACACATACAATTCTTGGAAAATAAAAACACACAAACCTGGGAAAAAACAAAAACAACCCTAGGAAATAAAACGGTAATTATCTATTCTATTGCCATTTTATATTACAATGTTTTTACCTTCTTTGGTAAATATTGAATGAATTACCGTTATTGCGTACGTTTTTTCTACCTTCATTACCCACTTATTTAGACCATTCTAAGACTATTTTCATCTATGGCATTTCCTCCGCAAATGCCCGATTTCCAAGATAGGGCATATTCAAATGGGGCATTTTGAAATTAGCCTGACCTTACCTGACCTGACCTAACCTAACCTAGACCGCATCAGACTACCGGGACCTAACCTGGGCAAACTACCGGGACTTAACCTGGGCAAACTACCGGGAAATAATCGTGATAAAGTACAATAAATGACCGGGGTAAAATACTGGGACCTAGCCGGATCTGGCAACACTGCTGCAAAACGGTAATTCTTTCAATAAATACCCCTTCTTTACCCACTAATTTATAACATTCGGTAAATTTTTACAAGTTGCCACAACAGGATTTCATAGGAAAAATATATAATTCCTAGAAGGTTTTAGTGTGATTTGAGTGATGTTGACCTTCGTTTCTTTAGGAAATGCTTCGTTTTGGAGATAGCCCCCCTTCCCCCCATCCAACAATCTTGGGGGAGAGCCCGGGAAATCGGGGGTTTTGGGTGGGGGGAAAACTCATAATATAGTATATTTGCCTTTCTAGATTGCACTCATGACATGCCATAAAATGTCAAAAAGTGGAAAACCCGAGCCAAGTTTCGGCAAAAGTTGGCTCGGGTTTTCCAATTTTCAACAAGCATAAATCGGGAAAATTGGAAAACCCGAGCCAAGTTTTGGCAAAAGTTGGCTTGGGTTTTCCAATTTTCAACAAGCATAAATCTGGAAAACTGGAAAACCCAAGCCAAGTTTTGCCAAAATTGGCTCGAGTTTTCCAGTTTTCAACGAGCATAAATATTGAAAAATTAAAAACCCGAGCCAACGTTTTTCTGACCCAACCTGGATCGGGCATCCTTCGGTCTTAACCATAGCATCGAGATATTATAGAATTAAAAAGATCTTACCTGACCTGACATAACCTAACCTAGAAGGGGGTATCCTTCGGAACCTAACTCTGTCATCCTTCGGGACCTAACCATGGCATACTTCGGCACCTAGCCTTGACATCCTTCGGGACCTAACCTTGGTATCCTTCGGGACCTAACCTTGGCATTCTTCGAGACCAAATCATGGCATCCTTCGGGACCTAACCTTGGCATCCTTTGGTCTTAACCAGAACATCAATTTGTTATAGAATTAGGAAGACCAAATCAGACCAATACACTTCACTCACTCCCTCATATCAGCTATTTACTGATGCTAAATTAATCAAAATTAATACGTATACATTTACTTCACTACTAAGGCCATGTAGGTATATGAAAGTATCATTTATTTCTCATATTAACAATGATAATATATATATGTATCACAACACTGGACAGAATATTTTTCCGACGTTGCCAGTGCACCTTAGGTGAGTGTACTCAGGGATAAGTGTGTAAGCTCCACCTGTCAACTCAGGTCACTACCGTCACTTTTCCTCTGGGTACCGCTCAAGATGGAGTACACATCTGCTACTCGCTATCATGTTTTACATAGTCGAAAAAGAGAGAACTTATTTATAATGTAAATAAGTACTATTTAGAAGAGAAAGCAAATAGAGGACCTATCATTGCACCATCACGAGCAGTGGTGGTGAGGAATAAAAGTCGAAACAAACGAAAAATTATGTTATATCCTCAGAAAAGTGTCGCATTTATAATACAACATAATGTGTCAACAGAAAAGGAAAGATTTACTTTTATGTTTTGTTGTTAACGGCAAGCGATATATAGGCAACAGATGAGAGAGAGAGAGAGAGAGAGCAGGTGGTGGGTTAGTGAGGGCTGGCTGTCATTTTTAATGAGGATCTAATCCCATAATTGTCCAGACTAGATCTGGCAACGTAGCAGTCAGGTAAATCTCGGAAGTGGCCAACGCCTCAGCGCTCAGTATATTTCAAAAAGACTATAATTTATTTTTCAATAAGAGGCACAAGTGTTTTTTTTGTATAATTTCTGTGTTTCTCCAGTAAAAATTCGTAAAACCAATCAGCCAGGTGAGTTAACCAGGTGAGCCAAGGATATACCTCCTCCACAGACAGACACTAATGTTATACTGGCAAGATAAATGGAGAGACTGAAGTTTCAGTGACGTAGTCACATGTTGTAGGTCTATGATTGGTCAATAACGAGATGATAGAATTGTGTGAAAAACTGATTGGTTAGATTTGGCTTGAAGTTAAAAAATGTGCCACCAGGTCGCACTGTGGGGCTCATAGATCAGCTGACCTATGTTTTGAATTCAATGCCCAATGGCAGCCATATTTGTTTTGACTTGCAAACACATTGGTTAGAAATCGTGAGAGTGGCCTTATAACACATTTATGATGGAAATGTTACAAAGAAATATTGTAGTACAAGATGAAATAGAGCATATTGTAATAAGAAATGTGTGATAATGCCAATTTTACGAAATTTTTGGCCTCTGAAAAATACGACACCCACTACACTTATAAGAGGTAATTAATGATATACCGCATCTGTGAGGCAAATGGTATATAGAAAAGGCATTTTTTATAGTGAAATATAAACACTGGTAATAGTAAAATGTTTAAAATCGAGTTGTGGCATCTTGTAAAAATAATCCTAACATTCTAAGACATTTTTCTTCTATGGCATTTTCTTTTGCAATGCCCCATCTTCATGAAATTAGCCTAACCTTACCTAACCTAACGTAGACTACCAGAACCTAACCTGGGCAAACTACTGGGACCTAACCTGGGCAAACTACTGGGACCTAACCTGGGCAAACTACTGGGACCTAACCTGGGCAAACTACTGGAACCTAACCTGACCCAACCAAACCTAACATAACATAACCTTTCCTTATCTGACCTAACCAAACCTAACCTTACCTTATCTGACCTAACCAAACCTAACCTAACCTTTCCTGACTTAACCAAACCTTGCCCTATCTGACCTAACCTAACCTTACCTTACCAATTTGGTCTGACCTAACCTAACATAACCATACCTGACCTAACCTAATCTGACCTAACCTAACCAAACCTTAGCTTATCTGACCTAACCTAACATAACCAAACCTTACCTTATCTGACCTACCCTAACATAAACTTACCTTACCTAACCTAACATAACCTAGACCACAGCAGACTATCGGAACCTAACTGAGCCAAACTACAGGGACCTACCTGGACATAGGCAATTTTTGGTGATACAGAATATTACAGTAAATATTCAGTAAATGTTCAAATCTTGAAATGATATAAGACTGGTATTGTTATTGTTTCAGATATGAAGTAACACTGTGGTTGGCAGCCCTGACACCAATAACAGTGTGGTTGACAGCTCTGACAACAGTAATAACCAAGTGGTCATATTGGTGGCAGAATAAAGCTGTGTTAGTGATGGAGGTGGAAGGAAGTGATACCATCAGTGTTGTCAGAGAAGAGAAGTGTAACAAGTTGGTCTGTCAACAATGTGGTCAAAAGTTTAGTAGGAAATGCCATCTCACTCGCCATTTGTTGACTCATACTGGAAAGAAAATGTTTATGTGTGATGAGTGTGGTAAAGAGTTTAGATGGAAATCTTACCTTAAGAGTCACAGCATTGTTCACATAGGAGAAAGGAACTTTGAATGTGAAGAATGTGGTAAAAAGTATGTGACAAAAAGTAAACTAAAGCAACACATAATTATACATACAGGAGTTAGAGACTTTGAATGTGAAGAATGTGGTAAAAAGTTTATGAGAAAAGATAATCTAAAGAAGCACATACTTATACACATAGGAGAGAGAAACTTTGAATGTGAAGAATGTGGTAAAAAGTTTTTAACAAAGGGTGATCTAAAAAAGCACATACTTATACACACAGGAGTGAAGAACTTTGAATGTAATGAATGTGGTACAAAGTTTGTGAGAAAAAGTAATCTAAAGGAGCACATACTTATACACACAGGAGAGAACAACTTTGAATGTGAAGAATGTGGTAAAAAGTTTGTGAGAAAGGGTGTTCTACAGAAGCACATACTTAAACACACAGGAGAGAGGAAGTTTAAATGTGAAGAATGTGGTAAAAAGTATCAGACAAAGAGTGATTTATTGCAACACATACTTATACACACAGGAGTGAAGAACTTTGAATGTGAAGAATGTGGTAAAAAGTATCAGACAAAGAATCATCTAAAGAGGCACATACTTATACACACAGGAGTGAAGAACTTTGAATGTGAAGAATGTGGTAAAAAGTTTGTGAGAAAAGATGAAATAAAGAATCACATACTTATACACACAGGAGAGAGGAACTTTGAATGTGAAGAATGTGGTAAAAAGTTTGTGAGAAAAAGTTATCTAAAGGAGCACATACTTATACACACAGGAGAGAGGAATTTTGAATGTGAAGAATGTGGTAAAAAGTATCAGACAAAGAGTATTCTAAAGCAACATATACTTATACACACAGGAGTGAAGAACTTTGAATGTGAAGAATGTGGTAAAAAGTATCAGACAAAGAGTCATCTAAAGAGGCACATACTTATACACACAGGAGTGAAGAACTTTGAATGTGAAGAATGTGGTAAAAAGTTTGTGAGAAAAGATGATCTAAAGCAACACATACTTATACACACAGGAGTGAAGGACTTTGAATGTAGTGAATGTGGTAAAAAGTTTGTGAGAAAAGATGAACTAAAGCAACACATACTTATACACACAGGAGAAAGAGAAAGGAACTTTGAATGTGAAGAATGTGGTAAAAAGTTTGTGAGAAAAAGTTATCTTAAGGAGCACATACTTATACACACAGGAGTGAAGAACTTTCAATGTAATGAATGTGGTAAAAGGTTTAGATGGAAATCTAACCTTCATAAACATGTAAAAGTTCATATATGAGTATAGGATTTTGAATGTAATGAATGTGGTAAAAAGTTTTCTGATAAATCCCAACTCACGTTACACAAAACTGTTCACACATGAAATAAAACATTGAATGTAAGCGGTGGCAAACAATGATTGCTCCCCTCCCCCCTAAGCATGATAGGAAAAAACTGAAAATATCAGGAGGTAGCACATTATATTGTAGGTCTATGCTGACAAGCTCAGTATTGCCTCCATTGGCGTCATGAACAGCTTGAAGACGAGCAGGGTAGGAAGACAAAAGTGACTCAAAAAACTCCGTGTTGAACTCCATTCCCCGAAGCACAGCATTGATGTGCTCCTCCATCTTGGTACGACTAAATTGAGTTGATAGAGGTTCAGACAACATCCTTTTTTCAACCTCATTCTTCAAGATAGATCCAACATTTTCACAGATGAGGAGAATTACTGGGCCACTCGTCATTACCAAAGAAGTCAATGTTGTTGTCCTTCAGAAGGTTCTGGCTGGGTTCAAAGCACTTTCACATATGGTGCTTTGTTGTGCAGAAAGGTAACCTGAGTGACATCCACAACATTTTGAGTCTTGAAGAAAAGGAATGACAAGCTTTGTCAAGATCTTCTCCCAAAAATAATCTCCATCCCAACTTTGCCCCCGAGGCTTTATCACCCACATCATCCACCGTGCAGTGAAGAGCACCAACACATTCACCACTTTTGATCAATTCACCATAACAACAGGATCACTCAATGACAATGTCTAAAGACTCCTGAGACCAAACCTCCTACCTACAACCCACAAACTTAGCTTCACTATAATCCAGACTCTTTTTCCAATTATGATTAACAAAGTCCTTGGACCCTCTGAGCTGTAGAGCAAAACACAACTGAGATATAAAGGAGGCACCGGTGTCACACACCTTATGATTGACAAAGTCCTTGGACCCTCTGAGCCGTAGAGCAAAACACAACTGAGATATAAAGGAGGCACCGGTGTCACACACCTTATGATTGACAAAGTCCTTGAACCCTCTGAGCCAAAGAGCAAAACACAACTGAGATATAAAGGAGGCACCGGTGTCACACACCTCACAAAACATAACTGCTCGGATGGGGTTGATAAATCTCTTCTTTTCAATGTCATTTACCACAGCAGCACACATGTTGATACCAGCAAAGAAGAAGAATTGAATATACCTAACCTTACTTCTTTAACTGTCTCTCCCTCACCTGCTTTCCTAGCTAAGAACGAGCAGGCTGACGACAGGATTGGCCCTCTCGCAGTACCCTCCTTCCTGAGGGATGGAAGTTTCCATCCTCTCTGTCCAGTCCAATCCTTCACAGCTTACGTGGAGGCGACGAGAGAGGCTTCCCCGGACCACCTCTTCTACAACTCCAGGTCCGTTAACCCTCTCTTCCCTAGGTCAATCGCTCGCCTTCTCTGCTGAGTGATCGAGAACGGGGATCCCGGACACGCCACGAGGGCTCACAGCGTTGGAACAGGTACGGGATCTGGGGGGCTGGACATCCACATCCTCCTTCAGGACGAGGTATCTGTTCCATTCGCTCTCCCCTACCCCCTGTGTGGCTATGGGAACCCCACCCTCCATTCCTCAGGGTCCCCGTGGGAGACACAAGAGGGGGAGGGGCCTCCCGAAAGGAAAAGGTCGGGCGACTTAACTCCCGTCACTAATTCATCTCGTACGTCATCCCCATCCTGTACAGTTTCACACTCATCCCCATGTCATTCATGTTGTACATATGGTGCTGGCGCAATAAATTACATTGTTATGGAATTATTGAGTATTTATTCTCCGAAACATACACGGTTATTAATACTATGAGGAGTGACTGGATATAATAAACACATGATTACTACATCTTGGTGTTCCTCTTTCATCCTCTCGGGATATTATTACCTGAGCTTGGGCCATAGCCCGAGCTCGGAGGACATTAACAAAAAGGGGTGGGGGGGGGGCCTTACCGGCTCCCCCCTCCTCTACCCGACCCCTCGAGTCTGACTATAAAGACTTTCGACTGGTAACACTTTCTGGTTTATAACAGAAGTCTACGGTATATGATGATAATAAATTATATATAAGTAAAAACACTTCCACCACAGCTATCACCCTAGCTCGTGGGGAAGCCGTTTTTTACGTCGGCTTCACCTCAGTTTTTATACTTTATACGAGTCCCCGCTCTCGACCGCTCTTAATTAGGCCCGTGAATGCCTCCACCTCACCTCCCACCTACCGCATCGCATGCCTAGCAATCCAGCTGTGCTGGTTCCACTATACCAATAATAGTGCATTTGTCGCGGATTGTATTTATTGGTTGTGGAACCAACACAGCTTTAACTATCCCACCCACTTCCTGATGCGGCAGGCATTCACTTTCTTTCTCATTTGAGTGGACGAGCGGCCGCTGATCCAGAGCGGGGAGCCGCGACAAATGCACTATTATCACACACACACACAACACAAAGATGACAGTATTGTTTGGTGACAGGTTGGTGTCTTAATATTAAATGTATTATTGGAACTGAAGTATGATATAATATAATGTTAAAATAACAGCTGCTGTTTGTAGTGACAGGTTGGTATCTTAAGGGACCTTGTGATGTAGTCAGAAAATTGGAGGTAAATGAGTCCTTCAATTACTATGAAATGCCACCTACATGGAAGGAGTTTGTTTTGTGGTGCACTCAGGAGGAATCAGAAGCCACTAATTCTCATATACGATCACAGAGTCCATAATATTAAATGTATAGTATATGTAGGACTGAAGCCTACAGGTAGTACAGTACTACTATAATATAATATGCCTTGCAATAAATAACTGCAGAAATGTTGAAAAAGTGTATGTGTGTGTGTAGAGGTAGTGGTGTTTGTGGAGTGGATGTTGCTGATATTGTAAACCCTGAATATACAATGAATAAATCCTTGTATCCACCACTGTCTTCATTTTACACTAAGTTCCTCATTGAAGACCACCAAATGTATGTGTGTTCCCAGGCTTCTGTTATTATTACAATTCTCACCCAGTGTTAAAAGGTTAGTGTGTGTGTGTGTTCCCAGGCTTGTGTTATTCATTACCATACACACTGAGTGATTTACTTACCCTGTGTTAAAAGGTTAGTGTGTGTGTGTGTGTTTCCAGGCTTGTGCTATTCATTACCATTGGCTTGGAGGCAGGGAGAAGTGCCAGAGGACTGGAGTAGAGCCATAATTGTGACTCTGTATAAGGAATGGTATGGGGAGTAGGGATGAGTATGGTAGCTATAGTGGAAAAAGCCTTCTTAGTGTGACAGGGAAGGTTCTTACTGAGTGATGACTGAAGTAACTGGGAATAAAGTTAGGGGGGTTCAGAAAGGGGAGAGGATGTGTCCACCAGATCTTTGCAATAAAATCAACATTGGTGAAATATATTGGGAAGGGTAGGAAGCTGTATGCTGCCTTCATGGATGGAGAAAAAGGCATATGATAGGGTTGATAGGAGAGCTTTGACAGTTGTGCTAAGGATTTATGGTGTTGGTGGGTGCTTGCTGGAAGGCATTGAGACCTTTTATTGAGAGGCAACAGCATGTGTGTAAGTAGAGAGTGATCTGAGTGAAAATGTTGATATGAGTATATAGGGTGTAGGAAGGGGTGTGTTATGTCACCATATGGGGATGTTCAATATCTATATGGATGGTTGTATGAGGGAGATGAAGGTCAAAGTGAATGGTCTGGGTGGGTGCCAAGCTGAGGCTGAATGGAATAAATTGGTCCTTGGTGACAAGCTTATTTGCTGATAATACTGTGTTGATGGCTGAGAGTAATAGGGAGCTGCAGAGGGTGGTGGATGAGTTTCAGTCCCTGTGTAAACAAAGGAAACTGTTGGTGAAAGTTGGTAAAAGTAAGGTAATGGTATTTGAAAGGGCAGAAACTGAAGTGATTGACTTTAGTACACCCTATAGGGTGGAAGTGACAACTGGGACTGTAGTCACCCCTTGGTCACCCACCATGGGAAAGGAGAGAGAGAGAGAAAGAGAATGATGAAGGTAAAACATATAGAAGAGGATGTGTTGATGGAGAGAGGGTCACAGGATCACACATATGGTGATTGGCATTCCAAGAGGGTGGGTGGTGAGGTTGTGAGGTAATACTCAAGTAGAGGAAGTTAAAAAGGTTAACTAGGGGAGTGATGTTTGTGTTGTTCCCTCAACTGATCAGTAACTGATGACCGCACCCCCATCCATGACCCTCGAAGGGTAGGAGTGGGTCAGTTTGGAGGCGACCAACACGGTACAATCATCAGTGGACAGTACAAGTGTGGTAGTCAAAATTCACTGGCAAATGACTTGGTAAAACAATAACCAATATATGAAGAAAATTACGGTAAATATTAAGATTATCTGCGTCCTCGATTTTCACACTTTCTGGGAATCAAAATCACCCGTTTCATTTCCCTTTTTATATTGGAGACTATTTTAGTTTGTGGATATACATAAAAAGCATGTATATTATTTGTATATATTTACTTTGGAATGGGAGCATGACTTTCCTAGAAGGTTACCAACTTCCCACATATGCATGTAGTGTTACCTTATACAGGGATACTTACTTGAAGAATGTTCAATAAGTAGTCCAGTGTGGCCACCATCCGGCCCTTCTGACATATCACAAGAAGCTGGATGGAGCCTTTGTGGATGCCTGTCCAGGATGCATCACAACACCCTGTTCTATTAAACACATTATTGAAGACTGTAATGTACACAACCACACTCACCAACAACACAACAAACACACAACCACACTCACCAACAACACAACATACACACAACCACACTCACCAACAACACAGCAACCCATTCTATTAAACACATTATTGAAGACTGCAATATACACAACCACACTCACCAACAACACAACATACACACAACCACACTCACCAACAACACAACATACACACAACCACACTCACCAACAACACAACATACACTCTCTGAGGGCATTGTGGCAAAGCCCGGTTCAGGCCATGGCCTTCCTCAGCAGCTCGGGGCTGCTCAGCCAGACACCTTGAGGAACTTCAACAACAACAACACCATATCTGACCATCTACCAATATTCTTGAATATTTACATTCCACTTACAAATGAAAAATCTACCAACATTTAATTTAGACATGTGACTACTGAATATAACCAACTTTTTTTCCCATAAACTTAATAATATTGACTGGAATGCACTCTTATCTTTGCAAGATGTTAACATGAATTTCTGTACATTCCTTGCCAAAGTTAATGAAATACACACTAACTGCTTTCTGTTAAGAACTAAATATATTTCTGAAAAAAGACTACAAAACCCTTGGATAACAGCTGCTGTTATTAAGTCCATTAAAACTAAAAACAACCTTTATAAAGACTATAAAGTTGGTGCTATCACAGAAAACCATTATAAAGAATATCCCAATATGTTAAACAAGATTGTCACCAACTCAAAAAGGTCCTACTACATGCATATATTTACAAATTTCAAGAATGATACTAAAAAAATCTGGAATGCAATAAATCAACTTAAAAACAACCACAAAAAAACATACCTGAGCTATATTTCTTTGACTAATGAGATTCTCAGACATCCTTCAGATATATGTGATGCTTTCAATAAATATTACACCAATATTGCTGTTAACCTTGATAACAACATACCTCCGCCCACCATGGACACAATTATGTTTCAACAAGGTGACTACCCTACATCTATGTATGTCCCTCCTCTTCTTACAAGTGATGTTTCATCAGTTATAAAATCTATAAAATACAAAAAATCAAATGGCAATGAGATGCCTGTCTCTAATCAAAGGTAACAATGAACAAATAGCAATCCCATTGTCAAAACTATTTAACCAATCCATAAAACAGGGTATATTTCACAACCTCTGAAATATGCTACAGTAATCCCAATATCTAAAAATGGTCCTAAAGATAAGCTTCACAATTACACACCGATATCACTCATCAATACCTTCTCAAAAATATTTGAACAAATAATGAAAAAATCTTTAACTAACTTTCTTGAAAGCAATTCTGTTATATAGCCGGAACAATTTGGTTTTCAAAAAGGTCTGAGTACTTTCCATGCATTAATTAATCTTATATTCTGAAAATATATACTCCACCTTAGATTCACAACATTCCTTACTCGGCATTTTCATTGACTTCAGTAAAGCCTTCGATACTGTTAGACATGACATACTACTGTAAAAATTAAAACACTATGGTATCCATGGTATAATACATGATTGGTTCAAGGATTACCTTTCAAACACAACACAGTCTACTAAGATTATTAATAATTTATCTTTCCCACAAAATATAAAATATGGAGTTCCACATGGCAGTGTACTAGGTCCAATTTTATTCCTGGTTTATATAAATAATCTTCCTCAAATATTTCCTCATTTTAAATCAGTACTCTTTGCCAACAATTCCACCCTTTATATTACTGGACAAGACCCTGCATCTATGATTCAAACAGCTAACTTTGACCTTAAAATATTACAAAATTGGTGCGTTAGTAACAGACTAACTATTAATCTGAAAAAAACATATTACATGTTATTCACCAACAAATCAATAGATACCCTACCTCTGCTAAAGTATGGAAATAATATAGTTCAAAACACCAAGCAACATAAAATGTTAGCCATTACATTTGATGAAGGCATGACATTTAAACCACATCTATCTTCTTTATGTCATAAATTATCAATAAAATATATCCCTACTTTACCAAGTAAAAGACATCATACCAAGAAATGTTCTACAAATAATGTACAATGCCCATTTATTGGTAAACTGGAACCAGCAAAGCTGGATTACTTTAGAACACACCCTTCTCCAGCCCAGGCGCCGTGTAGGCTTATTTCTGGGCTAAAAGGGTCTATTCCGTGAAGATCATCAGAAGTAAATAAATTCAAATCTGGCACTGTACTGATATGGGAGCCACCACCCATATCAGTACAGTGCCAGTGACCTGCCTGGGCTAGCGGGGGTAGCCGCTCGGTCACTCTTTCGCGGAACACCAGGCTGATAACATTAACGCTCCTTCTCCTCGCTATGGTAATGTGTTGCCTGTGTTCCTGCTAGTGTTTGTGTTAACATGTTTGTTCTGTGTCTAGTGGCGTGCCTGCTCTGCAGATGTGTGTGTGTGTGTACGTCGGGGTTTCTCTTTTTGGGGCAGTTTTTCCGCTTCATCCCGTAGGGTTTTGGGGTTTGTTTTTTTCCCCTCTCCCCTTGGGGTCTTGCTTTCCTTGGGGTCCCTTCTTGGGTTCCTTCCCCTGTCTGCCTTTTTTCTCACTTCGCTTTGCCTCTCCTTCTACAAGGCCCACCTAATCTCCGCCCCCGTTCCTGCGTCTTCCAAGGTTTCCATGGCGGCTACCTTGGATGCGATGGACTTCCTGGTGGAGAATAGCAATCTTAACTTATCCCAGGCCTGGAAGATTGACCGCTCCTCGGAGAACACGGCAGTCTTCCTGTCCTCGGATGCTTATTTTCCAGGGGATAAGGGTGACGGGGACCTGGACATTCCAGCCCTTCTCCTAAAGTCCCTGGACCACCAGAGGCCCTCCACATCCAAGAAATCCCCTCCTCCGTCCTTTCCAGTCATTCTCCCTCCTTCTCGTGCCCCTACGGGTCTGAGGGAGTGCCTGTGGGGGTCGGAGAAGGAGCCGCTGGTCCCCTTCCAAATGATGGAACCCGACGGTAAGTTGAGGCAGGCAGAGACGGCTGCCCGGCTGGAGTTGTCTTACCTCATCTCCACCGGTGCAGCCATCTCGCTCCTGCGGGACTGCCTGAAGAGCCTCACTACCTCGTTTCATGAGCTGTCCGGCCTCGAACTCTCGTAAGTACCTTGTTTGTACTCTGTTTATTCTTTTGAATTTGATGGGCATGGGGGGTTTACTTACATAACCTTCACAGGGCTCTAACCTTGGTGTTCTCAGGGTGCTTGTGTTTCTCCCTTACAGCAACGCCTTGATGTCCATGACTACCGTGGCAGAGGGCGCCGGAGCCATGGCAACCCACCACCTGAGGGAGGCAGCCAGGACTTTTGCCGAGTCCAGGCTGGCAGCCCGCCAGGCAGCCACCAAGTCCTCTCCGGAGATGGCGCAGCGGGGCGTAGTGCGAGCTTCCCCCTTGTCCCCTGTGCTGTTCGACCAGGCAGCTACGGACTCGGGTTTCTCGTCCCTCCTGGCAGTCATCAACCTGCCAAAACAGTCTACCTCCAAGTAAGTTCCTTGTCCAGTGGTCTTTTTGGAGGAGGATGATGTCACATATTGTTTCTGTTGTATGAGGGAAATCGAGACGGCGGGGGGTTAGTCCCAACCTCACCCCTCTCGCAGTTTTCCCTGGTTTTCCCGGGGTTCTTTCCTCTCCTCTAACTACTCTGTTTGTCCGTAGGCCACGTGCCCCACAGCCAGCCAGACCATCCTTCCAGCCTCACAGGCCCTCCCAGCCTGCGAGAAAACCCAGGACCTCCTTCCCCGCACCTCCGCAGCAGCCCCCCAGGTTCCACCAGCGGGGCCAGCAGCCCTTTCGTGAGGGGAACCAGGGCTCCAAGCCCTACTCCAAGCCCAAGCCCTCCTCCTCCCACCCCTCCCAGAAGGACCGCTCCACCTGAGGGTCCTACCCGGGGGTGCCTCACGGGTTGGTCCTCCGCCTGGCCCACCCACGGTTGGGCAGCGAGGGTCATACAGCAGGGCCTCACCTGGCCATGGATTTCAGTTCAGGTGAGTAGTTGTTCCTGACATCCTCTCTGTTGTGAAATCTTTGACATATGACATAACCTTTCTCCACCCCGTGTGGCCCCCTCCCCCCCCCCCTGTTCCCTTGGGGCCCTGTTTGGGTTGTTCCTACATCCCACTGACACATGCCACTTTTCTTGCAGCCACTACGTCTCCCTCCTGCTTCCTCCAAGGTGTCACCTTCGGTCGTCCCTCACATAAGGAAAATGCAGGAAAAAGAGGTAGTGGAGCGGGCGACGGGGAAGGTTTTCTTGTCACGCCTGTTCACGGTGCCCAAAAAGGACCCGGAAAAAACGAGACTGGTGATGGACCTGAGCAAACTAAACAAGCTCTTGAAGCCCCTACACTTCAAGATGGTTTCGGTTGCTCAGGTCCGCACAGTTCTCCAAAAGGGGGACTGGTTAGCGTCCCTGGACCTCCAGGACGCGTACTTGCACGTCCCGATCCACCCTCGGTTTCGCCGATTTCTGGCATTCCAGGTGGGGACCGAGACATTTCAGTTTACCAGGCTCCCTTTCGGTCTCTCACTTGCCCCTCGGGTCTTCACCAAGCTTGTGAGGGTGGTGGCATCCCGCCTGGCGGAGGCGGGTGTCCCCACCCTCATGTACCTGGACGATTGGTTATTACATGCCCCCACCAGGGAGCAAGTAACAAACAATGTCAGGGTAGCACAGGGGGTGCTAGAGGAAATGGGGTTCCTTCTCAACGTCCCCAAGTCCTCTCTCACCCCTACACGCAGGCTGTCTTGGCTCGGAATAGAGTGGGACTCAGTTTCGGCCACCCTCTCACTTGCTCTGGACAACGTCCGCCGGATACTCCGTCCTGTCCACCAGGCTTACTTTTCCCATACTTTTTCTCGCTGCCAGTGGGAATCATTGCTCGGGTCGCTGAACTTCGCGGCCCCCGCAACGCCCCTGGGACGACTGAAGCACAGGAGGCTGACACGGGAGGTAAACCTGCACCTATCCCATGCATTCAGGGGGTTTTCCCAGGCCAGTGTCTCCCTCTCTACACCGTCTCCCTCACCCCTGGTTGCGTCTCGGTGCCCTGCATCAGCGTGTTCCCTGGGTACTTCCTCCTCCGGGGATCATGGTGGCGACAGACGCATCGGACGTAGGCTGGGGGTACCAGTCAAGCCTGGGAAGGAAGGAAGAGTAGAGGCTATTACACATCAATGCTCGGGAGTTGATGGTAGCGAGGGAGTGGCTCAACAGACACCCCCAGTTCTCTGGGATGGGTGTCCGCTTCGACATGGACAACATAGCGGCCATGCAGTGCCTACAGAAACAGGGCACTTCACGGTCGGAGGTTCTCCTGTCCCTGTCAGAACAGATTTTCATGATAGCGGCCAAGAGGGCGATTTACCTCTCAGGGCGGACGCCCTATCCAGGTTCAGAGGGACGTCAGTCGAGTGGCAACTGCGTCCCCCTGTGTTCGAGTCACTCTGCCTACGCTACGGGACTCCGGAGGTGGACCTGTTCACCTCCCCAAACACTGCCCAACGTCCCCTGTTCCTGTCCTTCTCCACCAGGACGGAGGCGGGGGACCCAGACGCCTTCACAGAGGACTGGAACAGGTGGGGATACGTGTACCTCTTTCCCCCACCAGCAACGTCAGTCCTCCTTCAGGCAATCCTCAGGCTGCGTTCTTTCAGAGGGAGGGTACTCCTCATAGCCCCCCTCTGGCCAGCGCAGCCGTGGTTTGGAGAGTTGTCCCAGTGGTGCCCTCATCCTCTTCAGTTGGGGTCGGCGTGCCTCTCCAGCACTCTGTCTGCATCACTCAAGCGTCACTGAAACTACACGCTTGGAGTTTCTATGGGGGGTCCTCAGCAAACGCTTCACTCAGGAGACAGTGGGCAAGAAGCTGAGGGCTTATCGCCAGTCCTTGGTGCGACAGTACGAATCATGCTGGAAGAGATTCCAAGACATCTTACGACGACACCCCGCCATGATAATCTCGGAGGATACAGTCTTGGAATTCCTCACTTGTCTCGCCGACTCCACCAACAGGGCCCCGGGGACGGTGCTTGCGCATCACGCAGCCCTATCTGATCCCCTCCTCCTTGGTTTCAATATTAGGGTCCCCGAGAGGCCCCTCTCTCTTCTGAGGATGGGGATTCGGGCGGGGACAGCACCTCACTGGGCCCAGACACCATCCTGGTCCCTTCACCGTGTCCTTACCTACCTGACTTTCGAGGGGGTCCCTCTGGAAGTGAGCCACCTCCTCCAGAAGTCTCTCTTCCTGCTCACCTTAGCTACAGGGTACAGAGCCTCCCAACTGGCAGCCCTTACCTGCCATCCAGCCTTCTCCTCTGTAAGTCCTAATCATGCTTCTTTGACTGTCTCCCCCTCTCCCATTTTCTTAGCTAAGAACGAGCAGGCTGACGACAGGATTGGCCCCCTCACAGTACCCTCCTTCCTGAGGGATGGAAGTTTCCACCCGCTCTGTCCAGTCCACGCCTTCACATCCTACGGGAGAGGCATCACCGGACCACCTGTTCTACAACTCCAGGTCTGGTAAACCTCTCTTCCCCAGGTCCATCGCTCGCCTCCTCTGTCGAGTGATCGAGAACGGGGATCCCGGACATGCTCCCAAGGCCCACAGCGTTCGGGGCGTGGCCGCCTCCCTCAGGACTCACTTGGTGGAGCAGGTACGGGATCTGGGCATCTGCCTCCTCCTTCAGGACGAGGTACCTGTTCCACTCGGTCTCTCCCACCCCCTGTGTGGCGATGGGGACTCCTCCCATCTTACCACACCCAGTCCCAACACCTGGTAGGGGACGCCACAGGAAAAAGAGGGAGGGGAGGGGGCGCCCGAAGGGCAAAGGTCGGGCTTGGTAATCTCCTTCTTACCTTACCCTCATTATCACCCCATACGTCATATCCATTCTGTATATTTTCATGCTCATCCCATGTCATTCATGTTGTACATAAGGTGTTGGGTAAAAATAAACTACATTGTTACAGCTCTGAGTATTTATTTTTCCTATGGATAAAATTATGGTGACTTATTTTCTATGTCCATGTAGGGCAGAGGTACAATAAAACACATGGTTATGACATTATCGTTTTTTCGTTCCTCCTTCTGGTTGATTTGTTACCTGTTACCCATACCTTAGGCCATAGCTTAGGATGAGGATAAAAGGGGGGGCGGTGTCGTCTCTCGACCCGCCTACCTCTCCTCTCGTGTCTGACTATAAAGACAACGAAATAAAATAAAATAAATAAATAAATAAATAATACATTTATTACTAATAAAATGTATATTAATATTACATAATTATTAACAATTTTATTATGATTACTCTGGGTCAACAGTACCCTACTATCATGCTTGGAGGTAGGATAACTCTATCCTCCCTGCTCTGGGCCTAAGGGCGGGACCGCTCTTCATTCTGGGGATGAATGCCTCCACCTCACCTCCCACCTACCGCATCGCATGCATAGCAATCCAGCTGTGCTGGTTTCACTTTACCAATAATAGTGCATTTGTAATGATAACACAATTGATATTATTATATATGACAGCTTTCATTATTATTATTATTATTATTATTATTATTATTATTATTATTATTACACTGGCCTGCGTTTCATAAGTTTTTTTCAAAGGTCGGAGGTTTTTCAACTGAAATATGGTCAGCTTTGTATGCTGAATTCAGAAATGTAATCCATTCTTTTCAGTCTGGTCAGGTTTTTGAGATATGCTCTATTCTTAATACTACAAATATGCATAAAATCATATCACTTACCGGGCTTTTTCATACTATATTCTTGTCCTAACTGGTCACCGTTGCCCTTAATTTCCTTCTTCTTTGTAATTTCAGATTTAGACTAATATATCAATGTATCGCAAGTGCAAAAACTACCCTGACAGGTTCTGCTATATCTGCGGACATGTGGTTCTTCCAGATCGTCGAGCAAAAATCACAGATTTTGTGAAAAAGTCGTATCATGTTTATTTTGGAGTCAAGCTAGGTGACCAAGAGAAACCGTTTGCTCCTCATATCTGTTGTAAGACATGTGTTGAGAACCTACGAGATTGGAGAAACAAGAAAAGGAAAAGTATGCCGTTTGGAATCCCAGTGGTCTGGAGGGTATAGGGAAGGATCACATCATAGACTGCTACTTCTGCTGCATTATAAATCTACAAGGCATCAATCGCAAAAACAAACATCATGTCCAATATCCTGAAGTTCCATCTGCAGTAAAACCAGTACCACATGGCCCAGAGATTCCTATTCCAGAACCTGATGTCATTATGGAATTGTCGTCCAACCCTGAGTCCAGTGACGCAGCCAATTCAGACGAATCTGGAGCATACAAGCCAGTTGATGACGACCAACCAATGCCACTAATCCAAGCCGAGCTCAATGACCTGACACGAGATCTGAACCTTTCCAAAGAGTCAGCTCAACTGTTAGGTTCACGCATCATTGAAAAATGTCTGTTAGCCCCAGAAACAACGTTTTATTGGTATCGAGACCGTGAGAGAAAATTCCTCAGATAAGGGAGCTCATCCGAGTGATGGAAGAACGCTATCAAGGCCGATGGGACGTCAACTTTTTGGCTGAATACTGCTGGTGCCTGAAGAGAGATGTGGTATCTGCCTGGCACAATCGGAAGTCCGTGAAGAGCTAGGCCATTCATCCCTGAGTAAACTATAATAGTGTTCTTTACCCCTTTTGGTCTCTATACAAACAGCCCGTAAACTCAATATTAATTAACCTGACAATATATCCTATTACGTGTTTCACTTAACTATAATAAAACAGAATAAAAAGAAGATAACAAATGTGCCTTTATTTTGAAAAGTTTACCTGATTGAGAAAAATGGATGTGATTTTCAGATTCAGCGTTAAAAACTGACCCCAAAACAGTTAACAGGTTCTTGACCTTGAAAATTAAGCAGACCAGTGTTATTATTATTATTAACTGTAATAATAATAACACAATGATATTATTATATACAACAACCTTCATTATTATTATTATTATTGTTATTATCATTATTTTTATCATTATTTTCATTATTATTATTATCAGCTGTAATAACACAAGGAAACAGGACCACATGAACAAAAATAATGGTGTTCTGTTGCCTGGAATAGTTTGAAGGAATGAGTTGCTCCAGATTTACCTTACCACCCAAAAAAACAATGTGCTATATATATATATATCCCCTTAAGTTGGTAATACTTTTTTGTTACATTGGTGATAGGCGTAGTAGTAGCAGCAGTAGTAGTAGTATTGTTGTTGTTGTTGTATGGGACAAATAAATATATGAGATTGATTTTGTGTTTGTTTGTGTGTTTTTGTGTTTGTTTTTGTGTGTGTGTTTGTTTTTGTGTGATTTTGTGAGTGTTTGTTTGTGTGTTTGTGTGTGTTTTTTGTCTTTGTTTGTGTGTTTGTTTGTTTTGTGTGTGTGTTTGAGTGTTTTTGTTTGTTTTTAATCCTATGGAACAAATAAATATGAGAATTTTTGTGTGTGTGTGTGTGTGTGTTTTGGAATGTACAGTCACAATCAAATATCCACCAACACTTTCCTTCCATCGTACAAATAAATCAGTATCATATCAAAATATAATCATACAACAACACCTTATGTCAACTCAACCCCCTCAATTATTATTATTATTATTATTATTATTAGGTGGTGCAAAATTATAAACGTGTTGTTCTTTATTACCAAGATTATTATTATTATTATTATTATTATTATTATTATTATTATTATTATTATGAGGTGCTGCAGAATTATACACGTGTTGTTCTTTATTACCAAGATTATTTTTATTATTATTATTATTATGAGGTGGTGCACAATTATACACGTGATGTTCTTTATTACCAAGATATTTGATATAATCATACAACAACACCTTATGTCAACTCAACCCCCTCAATTGTCAACAAACTATAACATTTGTAAATATATATTACTTTTGTAAAATATTGTTACTGTCTGTCTGCCTATCAATAATCTATAACTTTTGTAAAATATTATTACTGTCAAAATATTATTACTGTCTGATGCTGCAGCGTGGGAGATAAAGCGGTGGTAGTAATTCACCACCCCTAAGAATTCTCTCAGTTTCCTAACAGAAAAGATAAAAGAAATATTGTATAATATGTCGATAATGAGAGAAAATAAAGAGGAAAACTAGAGTCAGGAGAAATCTGCAACCAACACAGAAGAAAAGAGGACGACATGGAGGCCGTTGAAAAGGCTATCCCACCAAAATTCGTCTCAGTAGTGTAATGCTTTTGGTGGGATAGCCTTTTCAACGGCCTCCATGTCGTCCTCTTTTCTTCGAATTACGGTCATTTCGCCTACATGCCAATTCGCCCACATACCAATTCGCCCACAAGTCAATCCGCCCACAAGTCAATTCGCCCACATATAAGAGTCAATTCGGCCACATATAATTAAAAAAGAAATAATTATTTAAAAACAGCTACATACATATAAGATTCAGATACTGACAAAGAGTCAATTCGACTTTTATTAAAAAATAGCTCAAATAGTTCAAATTTCAGGTTTTTTGGCTCTGTCGGTCTTAAAATTTGTCTTTGTCTGTATGCTATTCTTGCCAAGTGCTCTGGCTTAGGCAAACTAGGGCATGGTGCATTTCCCATCTCTTTTAGCAGAACATCATCCACTGTAGCAGACGTTGGCTTAAATAGATCTTGTGCTGCCAGTTTCTTTACCTGTAATGTTACTTTAGTGGCGATATCAGAGCCAGTTGATGGTGAATGGTTGTGCAACACGTTGTTCTTTACAAATTTTCCATTTCTCTGTGTTACTAGTGCCTTGCATGGGTTTCTTTTAGGACGGACAGTACACTGCCAGTAAGTTACATTCGATCGCTGCATTTTTTTGTTGTAAGTGTACCCATGACTGTCAAGGAGCTTGTCTCTACCACGCTGTGTGCCCTTCTCAAAGAGCTGGAATGTAATTTCACTTTCTGGCTGCAGTT
This sequence comes from Petrolisthes cinctipes, assembly GCA_033782935.1. Lineage (NCBI taxonomy): Eukaryota > Metazoa > Arthropoda > Malacostraca > Decapoda > Porcellanidae > Petrolisthes > Petrolisthes cinctipes. The sequence goes on along the minus strand of JAWQEG010000238.1, from coordinate 93,815 downwards.
CATTATTATGTATGGCTGGGTCGTCAAGTGATTCCTCTAATTCCATTGGCAAGTCAGGTGGGTCATCAATTGAAGACTCTTGTTCAACTGGAGGGATGTGTGGTTCGTGTTCCATTGCAGGGGTGGCTGGGTCGTCCACTGGATGGGACGTTGGTTCGTCAGTGTAGGTGCAAGTATTACAATTCCAATCAATGGAAATACCGGATATCACAGCTGTCCAGTAATCAGCACCAGATATGCCAGTACTACATTTCCTGTGTTGCCACTTCCAACACATGTCACACTGTAGACCTTCTTGCCTTGCCCTTACAGGTACGAGGCACTGAATACACTCGTCTGTGCAGTCTACCATCTTGCCAGGAACTGTTTTAATTCTATGATCATGGCCAATTACAAAACATAGGTAATGAACCACAAAACCAGTCAGGTAAATTAACCGAACCAATGAACCAATGAACCATGACCACACACACAAACACACACACACACTTAGAAAGTTAGAAAATTACATGTCCAGTCAATAACAAAAAGGGATGTGTGTGTGTGTGTGGGAGAAATGACTCCACAGTGTGGGCGAAATGACCTGTGGGCGAAATGACTCCACAGTGTGGGCGAAATGACCTGTGGGCGAAATGACTCCACAGTGTGGGCGAAATGACTCCATAGTGTGGGCGAAATGACCTGTAGGGGAAATGACTCCATAGTGTGGGCGAAATGAATCCACAGTGTGGGCAGTGTTTCCACTTTAGAGTAAAATACCCCATTTTAGGGGAATTGGACCCTTGTTAGGATAAAACCTAGGGTAATGCTAAAAAAGGCAAAATCTAGGGGAATTGGAGAATTTTGGGGGTATATTGCCTATTTTCTAGGGGATTTTGATCATTTAAATAGCAGTTTCAATCTTAGTTTGAAGATGGGAGAAGTGGAATATTTGTGCAAGGGAAGTAGTAGACTTCCCCATTAAAATGGGGATATGTAGTAATTTTCTTTCATCACTTGCTCGCCTCTCGTGCTCTGTGCAAGAAAAGTAGGCCTACAAATGTGAAGTCTAATATATAAGGTGTACCAACAAAATTGGAGAGAGTGTTGGACATCAGACCCTAAGTTCTCAGGATGGTTAAAAAAATCTCCAAGATCAACATCTATTAGTCATCTAGCATATTGCAGTATATGTAACTCTGACATTCAATGTAGTAAATCAGACATTATGAGACACGCATCCAGTCAGAGGCACAAAAATCTTTCATTGCAGCATGCAAATAATTCATCTCTCGCCAGCTTCATACTCAGTAATGATATATTAGACAAGTCTGCCAAGAAAATTGAACTGAAACTTTGTGCCTTCTTAGCGGAAAATTACCTACCTATGTCATTGTGTGAACCCTTGTTGTTGTTGTTAAAAAATATATTCCCTGATCAAAATGCCCTGAAAGATGTCTGTCTGGGAAAACAAAGGGCATCAAATGTCATCCGTCAGGTCTTTGAGATACATCTGGTAAAGGATCTGTGTGAGCTTTTAAAAGAGAAGATGTTTTCAGTCATAATTGATGAAACGACAGACATGAGTACTACCAAACAGATGAGCATTATAGTACAGTATTGGGATGATAATAAAATGCAAAATTCTTTCTTAGATCTTGTGGAGATTCATGACAGATGATCTGATTAAGGCCTTAATTAAAACAGTCCCTGCAAAACAAACTGATTCCCTTAGAGAATATTGTGGCATTCTGTTCTGACACTACAAATGTCATGATGGGTGGGAGGCATTCTAATGCTACCATTTTAAAAGATTTATTGCCAAATGTTGTAATAGTAAAGTGTTCATGTCTTATGATTCATTTATATATGTGCATCCTATGCTTGCCTAAAATTACCCAAGTCCCTTGAAGATCTTTGCCGTAACATTTTTACACATTTTAGTTTAAGCTCAAAGCGGCAAGATGCATTTAAAGAAGTCCAGGAATTTGTTGGTGTAGCTCCATACAAAATATTAGCTCCAGGGCAGACTAGGTGGCTATCATTGGAGATTTGTGTTAAACGCTTACTTGAGCAATGGGAGGCACTTAAATTATACTTTACTGAGGTTGCCTTCACAGATCCAACTGACAGCAATGATGCAATTCTGAAAAGTCTGAACAACAAGTTTACCCTTGCTTACTTGGAATTTTTGTCTCACAACCTTGCTCACTTCAACAGTTTCAACACACAATTTCAGTCTGAAACCCCCAATTCTTACTGCCTCAAAAAAGAAGTCTGCAAATTACTTAGAAGCACATATTCAGATTTTATGAGCATACCATATGTTAAGAAGTGTGAAGTATCAGCACTTGATCCAGAACATAACCTTATTTTTTTGCAAGCATGGTGACTCCTGATAACATATATTTAGGAATATCTGCTATGGAAATTATGAATGATTTGAAATCAAGTAGTACTCATGATGTGACAGTATTCTATGTAAACTGTATGGACTTTCTTATTGAATCTGTAAGACAGATACAAGCTCGGTTCAACCTTAATGAAGCAATCCATACTTTAGTGCAGTGTCTAGATCCCATGAATGCTGTCAATCTTAAACCAAAATCACTGGCATATATCTTTGAAGCAATACCGCAGCTTAATAAATATGCAGAAAAAAAAGGGTTGATGAAGAATGGAGACCACATTGCTTCAACGAACAGCTTACTGGCCAGCAAACACCATGCTTACAGTACTGGAATATTGTATTTAACCAAAAAAATGCTGCCAACCTCCCTTGTTACTCAAATTTAAAAGTAGTTATCTCTTTTTTATTGTCATTGCCTTTTTCCAATGCAAGCGTGAAGAGATTTTTCCAGGGCAATAAAAAGTAATGCAACTTGTTCTGAAATAAGTAATTGATCATTTGAAGGTACAGTACAATCTGTACAGATAGCAATGTCAGTGTATAATTATGTTCAACTTAAGAACCTTAATGGAATTGTGGCAATTTAAATTTTTTTTTTTTTTTTACATTTTGCATTATGAAATGAATGTTTTGTTATGCGGTGAAATTAATTTGTGTGGTTATTGCATTATGAGATACCCTACATTAATATGTCATATGTTATTATACAGAAAATATTGTTAATCCTTTGTTTATGACTTCACATTGATTTATTTTGATGGTTTATCTGCAGAATATACATTTTTATGCCACTTTGTGAAACAAATTCATAAAATAATCATCAGTTCTGCTCAAACGTACCGTAGTTTTAATGTATAGTCCTTATTATATGAATTTAGGGTAAATCATGCAAATCTAGGGGAATTTGGACACAGATCTAGGGGAAAATAAAATCTAGCCGTGGAAACCCTGAGTGTGGGCGAAATGACTCCACAGTGTGAAAGAAATTACCTGTGGGCGAAATGACTCCACAGTGTGGGCGAAATGACTACATAGTGTGGGCGAAATGACTCCACAGTGGGGGCGAAATGACTCCATAGTGTGGGCGAAATGACTCCACAGTGGGGGCGAAATGACCTGTGAGCGAAATTACTCCATAATGTGGGCCAAATTACTCCACAGTGTGGGCGAAATACCTGTGGGCGAAATGACTCTATAGTGTGGGCGAAATGACCACAGTGAGGGCGAAATGACCTGTGGGCGAAATCACTCCATAGTGTAAGCGAAATGACCTGTGGGCGAAATGACTCCATAGTGTGGGCGAAATGACCTGTGGGCGAAATGACTCCATAGTGTGGGCGAAATGACCTGTGAGCGAAACGACTCCACAGTGTGGGCGAAATGATTCCACAGTGTGGGCGAAATGACCACAGTGTGGGCGAAATGACTTCATAGTGTGGGCGAAAAGACTCCATAGTGTGGGCGAAATTACTCCACAGTGTGGGCGAAATGACCTGTGGGCGAAATAACTCGTCAGTGTGGGCGAAATGAATACAGTGTGGTCGAAATGAATACAGTGTGGGCGAAATGACCTGTGGGCGAAATGACTCCACAGTGTGGGCGAAATGACCTGTGGGCGAAATGACTAAACAGTGTGGGCGAAATGACCTGTGGGCGAAATTACTCCACAGTGTGGGCGAAATGACCTGTGTGCGAAATGACTCCATAGTGTGGGCGAAATGACTCCACAGTGTGGGCGAAATGACCTGAGGGCGAAATGACTCCATAGTGTGGGCGAAATGACCTGTGGGCGAAATGATTCCATAGTGTGGGCGAAATGACCTGTGGGCTAAATGACTCCACAGTGTGGGCAGAATGACATTTGGGCGAAATCACTCCATAGTGTAAGCGAAATGACCTGTGGGCGAAATGACTCCATAGTGTGGGCGAAATGACCTGTGGGCGAAATGACTCCATAGTGTGGGCGAAATGACCTGTGAGCGAAACGACTCCACAGTGTGGGCGAAATGATTCCACAGTGTGGGCGAAATGGCATGTGGGCGAAATTACCACAGTGTGGGCGAAATGACTCCATAGTGTGATCGAAAAGACTCCATAGTGTGGGCAAAATAACTCCACAGTGTGAGCGAAATGTCTACACAGTGTGGGCGAAATGACCTGTGGGCGAAATGACTCGACAGTGTTGGCGAAATGGATACAGTGTGGGCGAAATGACCTGTGGGCGAAATGACTCCACAGTGTGGGCGAAATGACCTGTGAGCGAAATGACTCCATAATGTGTGCGAAATGACCTGTGGGCGAAATGACTCCATAGTGTGGGCGAAATGACCTGTGGGCGAAATGACTCCATAGTGTGGGCGAAATGACCTGTGGGCGAAACGACTCCACAGTGTGGGCGAAATGGCATATGGGCGAAATGACTCCATAATGTGGGCGAAATGACTCCACAGTGTGGGCAAAATGACGTGTGGGCGAAATGACTCCACAGTGTGGGCGAAATGAGCTGTGAGTGAAATGACTCCATAATGTGGGCGAAATGACCTGTGGGGAAATGACTCAACAGTGTGGGCGAAATGACTCCACAGTGTGGGCGAAATGACTGTACAGTATGGGCAAAATGACCTGTGGGCGAAATGACTCCATAGTGTGGGCATAATGACCTGTGGGCTAAATGACTTCACAGTTTGGGCAAAATGACCTGTGGGCGAAATGACTCCACTGTGTGGGCGAAATGACCTGTGGGCGAAATGACTCCACAGTGTGGACGAAATGACTCCACATTGTGGGCCAAATGACCTGTGGGCGAAATGACTCCACAGTGTGGGCGAAATGACTCCATGGTGTGGGCGAAAAGACTACACAGTGTTGGAGAAATGACCTGTGGGCGAAATGACTCCATAGTGTGGGCAAAATGACCTGTGGGCGAAATGACTCCACAGTGTGGGCGAAATGACTCCATAGTGTGGGCAAAATGACCTGTGGGCGAAATGACTCCACAGTGTGGGCGAAATGACTCCACTGTGTGGGCGAAATGACCTGTAGGCGAAATGACTCCACATTGTGGGCGAAATGACCTGTGGGCGAAATGACTCCATAGTGTTGGCGAAATGACCTCTGGGCGAAATGACTCCATAGTGTGGGCGAAATGACCTGTGGGCGAAACGACTACATAGTGTGGGCGAAATGACTCCACAGTGTGGGCGAAATTACCTCTGGGCGAAATGACTCCACAGTGTGGACGAAATGACTCCACAGTGTGGGCCAAATGACCTGTGGGCGAAATGACTCCATAGTGTGGGCGAAATAACCTGTTGGCGAAATGACTCCATAGTGTGGGCGAAATGACTCCACAGTGTGGGCGAAATGACCTCTGGGCGAAATGACTCCACAGTGTGGGCGAAATGACCTGTGAGCGAAATGACTCCATAATGTGTGCGAAATGACCTGTGGGCGAAATTACTTCACAGTGTGGGCATAATGACCTGTGGGCGAAATGACCTGTGGGCGAAATGACTCTATAGTGTGGGCGAAATGACCTGTGGGCGATATGACTCCACAGTGTCAGCGAAATGACCTGTGGGCGAAATGACTCCACAGTGTGGGCAAAATGACCTTTGGGCGAAATGACTCCATAGTGTGGGCGAAATGACCTGTGGGCGAAATGACTCCTTAGTGTGGGCGAAATGACATATGGGCGGAATCACTCCATAGTGTGGGCGAAATGACCTGTGGGCAAAATGACTCCATAGTGTGAGCAAAATGAGTTGTGGGCGAAATGACTCCATAGTGTGGGCGAAATGACCTGTGGGCGAAACGACTACATAGTGTGGGCGAAATGACTACACAGTTTGGGCGAAATGACTCCATAGTGTGGGCGAAATAACCTGTTGGCGAAATGACTCCATAGTGTGGGCAAAATGATCTGTGGGCGAAATGACTCCAAAGTGTGAGCGAAATTACCTGTGGGCGAAATTACTCCACAGTGTGGGCGAAATGACCTGTTGGCCAAATGACTCAACAGTGTGGGCGAAATGACCTGTGGGCGAAATGACCTGTGGGCGAAATGACTCCATAGTGTGGGCATAATGACCTGTGGGCTAAATGACTCCACAGTGTGGACGAAATCACTCCATAGTGTAAGCAAAATGACCTGTGGGCGAAATGACTCTATAGTGTGGGCGAAATGGCCTGTGGGCGAAATGACTCCATAGTGTGGGCGAAATGACCTGTGGGCGAAACGACTCCACAGTGTGGGCGAAATGATTCCACAGTGTGGGCGAAATGACCTGTGGGCTAAATGACTCCACAGTGTGGGCAAAATGACATGTGGGCGAAATCACTCCATAGTGTAGGCGAAATAACCTGTGGGCGAAATGACTCCATAGTGTGGTCGAAATGACTTGTGGGCGAAATGACTCCATAGTGTGGGCGAAATGATCTGTTGGCAAAATGACTCCATAGTGTGGGCGAAATGACCTGTGGGCGAAATGACTCCATAGTGTGGGCGAAATGACTTGTGAGCGAAACGACTCCACAGTGTGGGCGAAATGATTCCACAGTGTGAGCGAAATGGCATGTGGGCGAAATGACCAAATATATATAACTGTAATCTGTCTCCCTCTCCCTCCACTTACCTTACATACATACATACATATTACTCTAGTGTGACATTCATACATACATACATATTACTCTAGTGTGACATACATATATATTATTCTAGTGTGACATACATACATACAGTCGTGGTCAATAATAATTATCCACATATAGGTAACTTTAACTATTTACTGTGTAATGTTTTCATGTTCACATACTATTTTATTGTTTTAAGTAGTGTGTAGCTGTTTGTATTAAATTAAACGATGGCACTATACCTATTTATTGGAATGTTTATCAGCTAAGGAACAGAGGGAAGCTGTCAAAATCTTACGTGAGTTACTCCTATATGGATGATTATTTTTGACCACGGCTGTACATTCATACATACATATTACTCTAGTGTGACATACATACATACATATTATTCTAGTGTGACATATACATGCATACATATTACTCTAGTATGACATACATACATACACACATTCTAGTGTGACATGCATATATACACACATATTACTCTAGTGTGACATACATACATTCATACTGAACAATGTGAACATAAAATACTGATCATAATAGAGATTAAGTACGTTGTATATATATATTATAAGAAGGTGGCTGTGGATGAGAGCCAACGATAGTTTTGTTTATCTAACTCATTTCACCTATTAACCGAAATGTATTTATATTTAATCAGCCATTCACTGATATATCGGTTAAAGAAATACTTATTCATATATTGTAAGTCACTATAATGTAGTTAATATACCATATCATCAATAAAAGACCGAATAAATGAAATAATATCTTACCCTGGCATAATCTAACAGGCTGGCGGGTTGAGGGGAAGGGCAGGTATCATGGCCGCCAACCCACTTCCGGTGGCGACATGCCATTGGGGGGGGGGGTGGCGAGCTCTATTATATATGTTTTTAGCTCTGTGGCTGTAGGCTATTAATTTTGCCTAAGAAATTTTCCTGTTTTCAGACATTCATGATATACATTAGAAACAAAAATATCCCAACATATTGCATTTTTTGTAGAAATATGGCAAAAAACATTGCTAAAAAAATTTACTTACTAATATTTGCAAATATCTTATTTTGATCAAAATTTTGAATAACAATATATATACAATAATAATAAGAGATTATTGCGAGAAAAATAACAATAATCTTAAAATCTTATGAAAGTATAAAAATTAAGAACCATCACCATGAATTGTATACGAATCTAAAGAGTTACATCAATAAACAACCAGAATTTAAAAAAATAATCATATTTCATACAATTGTCTATATTCGTATTAAATCTGAATAATACAAATATATTTGAGTACTTTTAGGAGATTTTTATTTGAAAATACAACATTTAATATATTAATGTATCAATGTTGCCTCTTTATGACCGTGTTCGGACGCAGTTAGGATATCAACAAAGATGGTGTCGTTAGCGGAGTGAGTTATATTTTACCATTTGTACCATTGTTATTACCTTCAAAATTATAAACCCATGAATAGTAATGCTCAGTGAACAATAATTATATAAAATATGATGGCAAACTGGTCAAGGAACAACATAAATACCCGTTTTAAGTGTTGTGGAGATACCTACTGCATCATTTACTAGGCCGTATTCAAGAACATTCATGGTGTATAACAAATTATAATGGTTTGGTACCGTACGATGACTCCAAGGACAATCAACAGAGCCGTCGTACCAGTACCACGCCATCGTATACACCACGAGTGTTCTTGCATACGGCCCACTGTGCAACACTCGTTAGGAGAGGTTTGCATTTTTTATTTTTTATGGAGTAATATATTAGTAAATAATTAGTGTCAAAATTTCAGATTAGCCTAGCCTAAGTTAGTCGTTCGGTATTAGAATAGGCATACCATTATATAGTTACTTTACATGTGCTGGCCCCTGGTTCACTTTATTCTTTCCTCAATAATTTAGAATCCATAATAGCGAACAGGATTAGAGAGCACTTAGAAAAACATAGATTAATTAAAGACTCACAGCAAGGGTTCATGAAAGGTAGATCTCACCTCATAAATCTGTTGACATTTTTCTAGGAAGTATACAAGGCAGGGAAAATCTGTATATGAGTTCCACGCGGCAAATATTTACAATTTATGTATATTTAAGTAGGGGACAATGTAGTGTGTTCGTGTGTAATGAATGTAATGGGCTAATGCACTTACCTTCGGCAGAATAGGCTTTCGAAAAATCGCGACCGCTTTTGAGACTAAGTCAAGCGTAGCGCTTCCGAGACCCAAGTCCAGCGTAGGAGTAAGTCTACGGTGTCTATACCCTAAATTCAGACTCCAGCGTTCACGGTGTCTTTCTCTCCCAGGTCCTTCTTTAAAATAAGCCACTGAACACTGTACAAAGTAGTGCACATCATGATGAGATGCTCATGTGCTACTTCAAGTTGCCATCTCGTAAATCATGTATTTTTTTAAATTAAATGACTCCTTCAATATTCTTTTAATTCCATCACCATTTATATATAGATAATTTAATTATTTACTCACTTAATTTCATAAATTATTTTCTCATCTCATATTATTATAATCATTATTATTAATGCAATCTATCAACCTTCTGTATTCATCCGCAATTTTCCATCGTCCCATTTTCCCTGCTACGTGTCAGTAGTATGTGACAAGCTGACACTACCAACATGGCTTCCAGTGGGTATGGCTGGTTTTTTCACGCATTTTGCAAAGCCACAAGAACTTTTTAATTTATGTGTGTATCATAGGCTAATTTTAAAACATAAAATAAGTGAGCAGTGTGGACAGGAGGCTACTATGGATTATAATAACAAATTACGGTGATGTAACAAATATGTCAGCCGGAATACAAAATCACGGCCCAGGTTTCTTCAAAAATTTAATCATCTGCACAATTTTCCTGCAAGTCTGGTAAGAGTTAAAACCTTTTTGTAATATATTTTATTAACAATTAGTAATAATAATTATGTACAACAATTATAATGGCCAGCCCGGTAGTCTGCTAAGCATAATAAAGGGGGGCAGTTAGGTCACGTGAGGTCATGTCCCGGTAGTCTGCCCTGGTTATGTTCCAGTAGTCTGCCCCGGTTAGGTCCCGGTAGTCTGCCCCGGTTAGGTCCCGGTAGTCTGCCCCGGTTAGGTCCCGGTAGTCTGCCCCGGTTAGGTCCCGGTAGTGTGTCCCAGTCCAGATTAGGTTAGGTCAGGTCAGGTGAGGTCTGACTATAGTCAACCACTAGGAAACTGGCGGTTTAGGTGGGGCCGAATCGGGGATTTCCCCCAAAGCAGTGCTGCCACATTTGGCTTTCCAACCCACATCACTCTATCAAAAATCACACCAAAATGGCAACGTTTTCGTACAGTGGTGCACTGATTCTATAAATATAATCTTTAAATGGTGAGAGAGAGGTCAGGAAATTAATGAGGTCAGTCAGGTCACTTCTCCTTTAGACTCCACAATGGAAGGAAGAACACGTACCCCTGTTCACCACCCACACTGGCTCCATAGTCGTGAGAAGGAAATCATTTTCTACGTAAATTCGTACTTTGCAGAAGAAAATGTTCACCACATACAAAATCCTATCAAGTCTTCCTTCTACACACACACACACACAAGTCATAGCCCTTCACTACTTACACCTGCCATTAATCCTTACATTCAACGGAGTCCTGACCTCACCCTACCCGGCGCCCTCCCTCCCCTCCCCCCAACACACACACACACACACAAGAAAGGGAAAAGGAAGGGGTATGTACAAATTATGAATAAATGTACAAATAGTAAACAGACGTGAAAATAATAATAAAAATATGGATAATAATTCAGAAGCACATCACTATGCAGAGGGACAAACAGACACATAAAATACAGATGAAGAAAGAGTAGGCTAAGGGGGGGAGGGAGGAGATTCAGGTGAAGGACTGCTAATCTACTGCCCTGTGGGCCCTGGGTAATCCCATTCTGACAGACCAGATGTGGCAGCGCTGCTTGGGGCGACTGCCCCACCTACAGCCGCCAGTTTCCTTGTGGTTGACTATAGTTTCTACTGTATATTGTGCCGTGGTTTGCCCCGGTAGGTCCCGGTAGTCTGCCCTGGTTATGTCCCGGTAGTCTGCCCCGGTTAGGTCCCGGTAGTCTGCCCTGGTTATGTCCCGGTAGTGTGCCCCGGTTAGGTCCCGGTAGTCTGCCCAGGTTAGGTTAGGTTAGGTCAGGTTAGGTTTGGTTAATTATCTAAACTTGCCTCGGATTTCCAAAATCTTGACATTTATCCCTCAGGAAAATTGCAAAACCCGAGCCAACTTTTGCCGAAACTTGGCTCGGGTTTTCAATTTTTCGACATTTATGCAGGTCAACAAACCAGTATCAAGGCAAAATAAGCTCATTTACGTGTTTTCCCCCACCCAAAACCCCCGATTCCCAGTGCTCTCCCCCAAGATTGAAGGGGTTAGGGAATATGTATAAACCAAGTGGTTTCCGATCAATATTATGGTCACTAATGAATAGAACAAGTAAAAATAAGCAGGAAAAAAAAAAACACTAAAAAAAACACGTGGAACTCTTATACAGAATTACCCAAGGCAGTAGATAACGTTAGCAATAAGAACTACAATATAACATACTTAACATTAGACTTTAGCAAGGCTTTGGCAGAGTACTGCACGAGAGACTGATTAGGAAGGTAGAAGCTCATGGTATTGGAGGCATGGCTTACTGGGAGACAGCAAAGAGTCTGTATAGGTATTAATAAGTAAAGTTGGATTGGGCCCCTGTCTCCAGTGGGGTTCATCAGGGATCCGTCCGACTTAGCAAGGTACTAAAGAGTAAGTAGGCTAACCAAGATAGAACATGCTCAAATGGATTCAAACTTTAAAAAATACTATTTTATACACAAAATAGAAAAATATTGGTTTGGGAATAGAGTAGTGGACGAGTGGAACAAGCTTCCAAGAGAGGTAATAAATTTAAAAACACTGAATGGCTATATAAATAGGTTGGATAGCTACATGGCTAAATCAGTAGCTGCCAACAACTGGGCCAACAGGCCTTCTGCAGTTTCCTAAATTCTTATGGTCTTATGAAAGAAAATGTGGTAGATTCTTTGAGTTTAACATGTGCTTAACCCATCCTATGGTTAAAATTAGAGGTCGTTTGAACGAGAATTACCAAAGCAAAGTTATTACATTACAAAATGTAAAATTGTTTTAAATGCCTTGTACTACAACGATGTAGCCTGAGAATATTTGGTAATAGCTGAGAAGAGTCACAGAAAAGAAAGATACTTACCGGTATTTTTGCTTTTTGAAGTAATTTCTCAGTGCATTTTGACATCGTCTGATTTCCTTCCGGTAGTCTGCCCCGGTCCAGATATGATTTGGTTATGTCAGGTAGAGTCAGAAAACTCTAGCACATATAGATGATAACTATTTAATGCTTTCTTTACTTGATTTACCCCTCAATCCAGCCTCTTGGGGGTGGTGCAAATTAAACATACCGGTAGTGAAAATGTACTAGCTTACTTATATTTCAATATATAAATACAGAGAATGATGGATAAAAAAAAAATCCCATTTCTGTGGCACTTATTGAACTTTATAAAGTATTTTTGTCAGTGAATATTTTTTCAGTTGTTATGGTGTGACATCTTCACTACCCATACAGGGAAAGATTATGTCACACCGTCATTATGTTTTGTAGAGAGGTGTTAACATCTTCACTATTAGGTAGAAGATGTTACTACTTTATTTTGTTGTATTCCAGAATGCTTATAAAATGTCATACGTATAGAGTTTGGAAAGACATTATAAAGATAAAGAGGCTTTGAGGTGTTTGAGTTTGCTCTTCCTCTTGTGATTAATCTGATTGCGTGCCTCAGTCAACCCGGGAGAAGTTGAACGACTGGGGACGTAACACAGTTTAAAGTAATTTCATTGGCGTAGCTTTTCAGTACTGTTCCTGGTATAAATCAGTGGAATTTATATGGTAGGCAAATCTTATATAGTTTTGTTAAATGATTTATTCACTTCATGGACCTAGAGAAGGCATACGATAGGGTTGATAGGAGAGCTATGGCAGATGTGCTAAGGATTTACGGTATTGGTGTGCGCTTGCTGGAAGGCATTGAGGCCTTTTATAGAGAGGCAAAAGCATGTGTGCAGGTAGAGGATGATCTGAGTGAGAATTTTGATATTAGTGTAGGGTTGAAGCAGGGTCACCATGGCTTATATCACTGTGGCTTTTCAATGTCTACTCGTATATGGATGGTTGTATGAGAGGAGATGAAGGCCAAAGTGGATGGCCTGGGAGCCAAGCTGAGGCTGAATGGAGTAAATTGGTCCTTGGTGGCAAGTTTATATGCGGATGACACTGTGTTGATGGCTGAGAGTGACAGGGAGTTACAGAGGATGATGGATGAGTTTCAGTCAGTGGGTATACAAAGGATGCTGAAGGTTAATGTTGGTAAAAGTAAGGTGATGGTATTTGAGAGGGCAGAAACTGGAGTGATTGATTTTGCCACACCTTACTGAGTGGCAGTATTAACTAGTACTAAATGTGAGATGATGGAGGAATTGAAGGAGTTTAAGTACTTAGGAATAGTTTGTATAAACATGGGAGTATGGAAGGAGAAATTAGGGAGAGAGCAGTGAGGGGTAGACAGGTTATAGGATCACTGGGGAGGATTATGAATGGTAGAAGTGTGAGTATGGAAGTGAAAAGTGGACTACAAAATAGTATAATCCTGCCAACACTGACATATGCATCAGAGACATGGACATGGAGTAGGGCTCATCAGTCTAGAATAGGTGCAATGGAAATGAGTTACTTGAGAGGAGCATGTGGACTTATTAGCATGTATGAGAGATGTGGTATGAGTGAGAAGGCAATTGGTATTGAGTGTGGAGTGGTTGAGAGGGTAAAGCGTAATACATTGAGGTGGTCGAGCAGCTCGGCCAGACATTTTGAAGAACTTCAACAACAACAACATTGAGGTGGTTTGGACATGTGGAGAGAATGCAAAGTGAGGAGTTTGTAAAGAAGGTGTATGGAAGTGAAATTGTGGGATATGGTGTGAGAGGCAGACCACCGGTTAGATGCCAGAACAGAGTGGAAGAGTACCATATGTAAAGGAGAGGAGAGTTTGACCAAGTAAGGAGGGAGTGTTGGAACAAGGAAAACTGGAAACTCTTCTGCTGTGGCCGTCCCCTTCTGGGGAGGTCCTGGAGGGAGCGAGGTGTTAGAGCTGTAGATAGATAGAAAGATTTATTCACTCATTATTTTATACCTTCTTTCTTTTTTTCTCTGTGGTGGTGAATAGTATTATGCCTCCGGTGAGTGCAGCAGTGTGGGACCGAGAAAGTGATGACCGACGGCGGAGGCAACAGGCACAGCAACAACAACAGCAGGCTCTGGTCACTGCTTCTAGGGCTGCACCACCGTATGGACACAGGAAGGGATGGTTGCCTCGCTCACAGGAGGTCAGTTTGCATGCAAGCCCTATTTTTATTTATTATTTTCTTAAATGTATTCCAACACTGGATATAGATTTCATGAAGCCTGTTACTGAGGTTCAATTCAACACACACGCACAGTCACAACTTCCAAACTGGCACCCAGCCATGGAGAGGGGTGTGAGGGTGAATCTCAACAAATACTTCTGTCCTTTGTTTTGAGATGCATAGACACATTGTATTTGAAGTTGCACAAGTCTTAGCAAGGGGGAAAGATAAATGAGCATAGTGTTAAAAAATTGACAGTTATGTATATGAAAAATTTAGAGTATCAGTTACTTCTTGCATTTTAGGAGTTGGGCACAAAAGGGATAAGACTGAGCATGCTTTTCTGAGGGGAAGAGGCATGCATTGAGAGAGTTCAGAAGAGTAATGTCAAGTGTAATAGCAGGAGAAAAAAAAGAATGATGTAACCGCGGTTAAGAGAGAGAGGTTGTGGTGAACCATGAAGATAGGGAGAGTTGATGAGATGAAAAGCCTTTGATTCTACCCTGTCCTGGAATGTTGTAAAAGTTGAGCCACCCCACATATTAGAGCTGTACTCCATACAGGGGAGGATGACACCTTTATACAAAGACAGAAGTCATGTAGGGATAAAAAAATATTAATGGAATCTGTGCAGCCTACCTAACTTCTCAGAGACAGTTTTACCTTAATGTAGTGTAATATCATCTCTAGCAGAGATTGTGATAAAAAGAAACTCTAAGAATGAGAAAGTTACTCCACTGGGAATTGAATCCTTTGCCAGGAAATGTGAGATAAGGGATATAGCCTACCCACTAGACCTTGACAAGAGTCAGACAACCTCTTTCTGCCTAGAACCTGAGGTACAGTCGCCAGCACTTCCGCGTGGAACAGGGGCTCACATGTTTAAGAGATTTAAGTGATTCAGTTCCTTAATTAAGCAACAAACTTCACTTCATGGGCTAATGTATCAAGGATACTCCATCTCACACACATGGATTGTTTCGAGCTAAATAATAACAGTGGTGCTACATCTCTGAATATGTGGGAGCCCCTGTACCATGCGGCAGTGCTGGCAAGTGTACATCTGAATGAGCTATGAAGGGTAGAAGTGTGAGTATGGAGGTGAAAAGGTGACTGAGAAATAGTATAATCCTGCCGACACTGACATATGCATCAGAGACATGGACATGGAGTAGGGCGCATCAGTCTAAAATAGGTGCTGTGGAAATGAGTTCCTTGAGAGGAGCATGTGGGGTGTCTAGGTGGGATGGAGAAAGAAATGAAAGTGTGTACGAGAGATGTGGTATGAGTGAGAAGGCAATTGGTATTGAGTGTGGAGTGGATGAGAGAGTGAAGCGTAATACATTGAGATGGTTTGGAGATGTAGAGAGAATGCAAGGCGAGGAATTTGTAAAGAAGGTGTATGGAAGTGGAGTTGTGGGACCTGGTGTGAGAGGTAGACCTCCGGTTAGATGGCAGAACAGAATGGAAGAGTATGTAAAGGAGAGAATTGTGAGGGGCAGAGGATGGCTTGAACAAGTAAGGAGGGAGTGTTGGAACAGGGAGAACTGGAGACACTTCTGCCGTGGCCACCCCGTTGGAGGGAGTTCCCGGAGGGAACGAGGCGTCAGAGCTATAGATAGATAGATAGATTGTCCAGAATATAATGGTCGTTGAGACTGGTAGCATAGAGTTGGTCGACGGTATTACCCAAACTGGGTGTGTAGGCTATCTCCAACGGCACTCGGCAGTCTTTAAGATGTTGGAGAAGCACTTATACTCTGTCCAGCCTAAGGTGGCAGAGAAGTCCTGCCCTACAGGTGCGGTAGGCAGGTCAAGTACTTTTTCGCTTCCCTGATTGGCTAGAGGTGTTCAGCACACCGAGAAAAATAGGAGTGCTTCCTTTTTTCATGAATATTTCTGCTAATTAAGCATTATTCATGCCTGTTATTACTCACTCGTTATCTTAAATGATATGTGTGAGCCTTACAGTCAAAATTCACAGTGACAATTTACTTGGAGCTCGTAATATCTTGATTAGAACATATAGTGTGTAGTAAAAAGTGAGCAACAGTGAGAGGAAAAAAGGTCAACTGGAGGACCTCTGGGTAACCCTTGTGACTTCCCGTGTTCAAAAGCATACTTCAAGGCTTTTTCATCCAATTAGTACCATTTTTTATACATTTAATTTCACCTATTTAGCTGCAGGTCACTGAGATTAACGCACCGCTATGCGACGTGTGTGTATGTGTGTGACCCATGGTGTGACCAAAAGGACTCTAAACGTCCCCTTGCCATCATCTGCCAATCAGATACATCCAGAAATGTCCCAGAGAGGCAGGGCTTCTCCGCCACCTTTGGCTGGACAGAGTATAGTTCAGTACACACGTATATTCTTGCCTTTGGCCTGAGTCATATTCCCTGTGAATTTGTGCATTCTACATACATGATTATATGAGTGCTAAAGTGATATATTTGTGGTATACATA
Source organism: Petrolisthes cinctipes (assembly GCA_033782935.1). Classification (NCBI taxonomy): domain Eukaryota; kingdom Metazoa; phylum Arthropoda; class Malacostraca; order Decapoda; family Porcellanidae; genus Petrolisthes; species Petrolisthes cinctipes. The sequence goes on along the minus strand of JAWQEG010000238.1, from coordinate 76,836 downwards.
TGTAGATTAACCGGTACATGCAGGCAATATTTCATCTGACTCATGGTGGCAGGAAAGGGCAGGGACATTATGATGGTGTCCGGGAAATGGAGAGTCGAGTGTATTAAAAGCAAGTTAACCAATTATCTTTTTTATCATTGTCGCAGTTGTTGTGCTGTATACAGCTACAGGCCAGCATGGCTAATGTTTTTGTCATATACTGTGTATATGCAGTATATTCTTTGTGTGTGCATAATGGAGATTTTGTTTTGACTTCCTTTCCAGGACTTTGGGGATGGTGGTGCCTTTCCCGAGTGCCACATTGCCCAGTATCCTCTGGGAATGGGCAAGAGTGGGAATGGAGAGGGAGGAGGAGGGGGAGGGTCGACTTCAAATGCACTGGCTGTCCAATTAGATGAGAAGGGCAAAGTGAAGTATGACGTGTTGGCAAGGCAGGGACATGCAAAGGATAAGGTAAATTTCTGTCTTAATGTTATCCTAGTTTTAGGTTTAATGGTAGGGGAGATGAGATGGAAACTGCCTTCTAAAGGACATTTGAGGCCATGATACCTAACATATTAGTGAACCCTAAGATGACCACTCTTATTGGAGCTGTGTATTAGCTAGATGAGCCATTGTAATAATGCTGTAATCTTTAGAAAACAAAAAAACAGTATGCCCATTAGTTGTATACCCTAGTGTACCCATGTTGTGGATAACTGTAAAAATACACAGATCCCACCAATTATGTCTGGATCTGTGTCTTTACAGTTATCCACCAACTCGATAGAAAATTTCAACCATGCCTTCTGCAACAGCAATGGTATCACCTTAAGGTTACAGCTTCCAGCTACCTTGTTGCAGTCTCCACACAAGTCAGTATTTACATTGCCCCATCATTTGTCCTTGGGTTAATAGTCTGAATGATATTTACAGACACCCTTTCATTCAGATATGAGAGGGAACAGCTTTAGTAGTGGGTGGGGCCTGAGCTAAACTGCGCAATGTACCACTGCACAAAGGCTGGAGTCAGTGTTACTACCCCTTAGGGGGGTATAGCCTGTAATGATACGGGCAATACTTTAAGGGTTTTGGCGCCCTTTTGGCCCCAGCCACTCCCTTTCAGTTCTACAACTGTCCCTCTTTTCTTTCTATATCCTTCCTGCGTGCTGTCTCACCTCTCTGTCACCTTCTTCTGATGCTATATGACCTCGCTGTTGTGGCGCCTAATATCAATCAATCAATCAGTTTTACTGCTAGCTCAAGTCCAGATCTTGCCAGTATTACCAATGTCATGGGTATATATAATCACTTAAGAGGTAATTACTGTGTTATAACTGACATGCTAAACAATTGCAATACATTAAAAGTTTCACCAATGGTGTCCCCCAAGGATCTGTACTCTCACCCACCCTTTTCAACCTATACATGCACGACATACCAACACCCCAGGCACCACAAATACACATAGCCTCCTACGCAGATGACATAACACTCACATGTACACACAGAAATGCAGACACAGCCACTCTCATCCTCCAACCCTACCTCAACACACTTAATGCCTGGTTCACCACAAACAGACTTAAAATAGCACCTACCAAGTCAACTGTCACCCTTCTCACCAACTGGAACGCAGAACACCGCTACACACCACACCTCACCATAAACAACACACCTATACCACACACACACACACCCAAAATACTTGGCATAACATACAATACATCCATGACATTCAAACAACATATCACGGCTATCAAAAACAAATGCATGCAAAGACTTAAAGCCCTCAGATCACTTGCCAGCACAACATTCGGACACAACAAAGAATCCACAATCACAGTATACAAACAATATATTTGATCAGTGATGGATTATGCAAGCCCTGCCTGGGCCTCAAACCTCGCTGAGACTCATCACAACACCCTTCAAACCATACAGAACAGAGCTAAAGACAATCACAGGCTGTACAGCTACCACACCTACACTATGAAACCAAAGTCCTCAAAATCAAGGATCAACTTGACATGAGAGGCACACAAACACTTGCTGCAGCCTCCACAAACCCACACCATCCAGTACACGATACCATACACAAATACTATCATCTCTTACACCCTGCCCACCCCAAACCAATCTCCAGAAACATATCCATACTCAAATCACTCATCAGTCCATCCAAACACTCAAAAACAACACACAGCTGCATGCACGACCTCCTGATATCCACCCATCTGAATCCTCCCTTCCCCGTGAGGACAGAGTCCATCTGGCCAGGCTGCGGTGTGGCCACCACCCGGCCCTTCTGACATATCAGAAGAGGCTGGATGGAGTCATTGCGGATGCCTGTCCGGGATGCAACACAGCACCCCATTCTACTAAACACATTATTGAAGACTGCAACGCACACAACCACACTCACCAACAACACAACATACACTCTCTGAGGGCATTGTGGGAAAGCCCGGTTCAGGCCATGGCCTTCCTCAGGAGCTCGGGGCTGTTTTGCCAGACAGCTTGAGGAACTTCAACAACAACAACAATTGCAATTACTTTAATGATGGCTGTGACTCATATTTAACTAATTTGAAAGAGTAACTTGCAGCTTTACATTCAAACCATATATTGTTACCACCAATGAGGTTATTTTTAATTTTTTGTTAGGTTGATGATTGCCTGTTTTAACTGTTAGTGTAAAATTGTAATAAAAAAAGCTATGTGTGGATATTTAATGTTTATTAAAGATGGGAAATATCCTGATCCAGATGTGACTAGGTATTATTTTATATAAACTTTAACTTGTTTGTGAAGAACAAAGCAAAACATGGGTATCTCTGAATGGAGACTTTCGTGTCCAAACACAACTTTTTTGAGAGAAGAGACTACTTTTGGGAATGCTCAGTCTTGGTGGAGGTTTGCAATATCAACTCTCTTGTTTTTAAGTACAGTACAGTACAATGGAACTTTTTTCTGCATGTGGCAGTATAAATTAAGTTTTGATGTAGCTTCTCCTTTTCTTCGATATATTTATTTACATTGAAGACGAGGCATCAGAGCTATAGATAGATAGATAGACATTGAAGACATTTGCTTGAACAAGACTTGAATAACTCCTCCTCCTCCTCCCCCCTGCAGATTGTGTACTCCAGGTTAACAGACTTACTGCCATCAGCTGTTACTTCGGAAGATGACCCTGAACTGCAGCGACCTTCAGTGGAAGAGATTGAGGACACTACAGAAAAAACTAGACAAGCTTTAGAAAAGCTTACTCAGGTCAGTATTATTATTCAGTACAAACCTTTCTGATGCAAACACTCATCAGGCATCTCTATCCAAACTATTTCAATTTGTTTAAAAGATTTTTCCCTGGAAGAAAAGGGAGTAAAGAAAGGAAAATGCAAAACACTCGTGCAGTAGAGGAGGACTAAATGAATATGGTGGAGAATGAGTTTAGGATGAATATGAAGAAGGAAAGGGATCTTAAGGGCCCTCTCTGTTCAGGGTGAAATACAGGGTCACTAATTCCTCCAAATTATGCCATGAAACAGTCTACTACGGTACCTCAATATACAGTACTGGAGAGATTATGTTTCATCCTTGAGTTCGGAGGCATCATTAACCCTTTAATTCACAAATAAAAGAAGGTCCACTTAAAGGTTTGAAGAAAGTATACAAATTTAATTTGGTTAAGAATGCCAAAGAAGTCTGTGGAGAGGCCAAAATCCTGAAGGCTTGGAAGGGAACAGTATGATGGAATTCCAAGGCTAAATATGGTGATTGAGGTAAAACTACAAAAATGGCTGCTTTAGGTGAATGAAAGGAATTTGAGGTAAAAAGAAAAAATTCTGTTAACTGAAAGAGGCACAGTATGTTGAGAGGTTATTGAGGGAGGAGAACAATAAATGAGAGATTGGGAAGGAGATTGAATGAGAATTTCACTGAAAACCAAAAGGTGTTGTGGAAAGAGATCAGGAAATGACAGGAATGAAATGGAGAAAAGGTGAAGAAGTGACAAATAAAATTGGTACCATACTTACTTGAGTATAAGCCACACATTTCTTCAGAATTCAAAGGAAATGCTTATTTTTCATTTGTAGTGACACTCCATATCTTTGGGAAGAATGTGTAGCCTCAGTTTTTACATATCTCATACGTTCTGTTACCTAAAATTTCGTAATTTTGAAGTTCATTTTGAGAAGATATAAAAAAACAGTAATTTAGTATATTATATAACCTGGGTAACAGGCATGACCAAAAAAATATGAGTATATTAAAGGTAAGTCAATATTCCCTTCAAACTATAGCTTTGATACCTTACTCCATCTGGAAACTTTTCCAAGGGGGTAGCCACGCCAGAAAAATCTCCACTTCTTGTTTCGGCACTCCCTCCTTGCTTAGTTGGTCAAGATCTTTTTTATTCACATTTCTCCCCCTCATGTACTCCTCCACCTTGCTTACCCACCTGACCAGTGGCCATATCAGGTTCCTCCACATCACTCCTAAACACCTTCTTTGTGAACTCTCCATCTTGTGTTCTCTCTACGAGTCCAAACCACCTGTCTACCCTGCAATGCTCTCTCTCTGATTACTCCTTCCATGCTCCCATGTTTACACATCATGGTTCCTAAATATTTATACCCCTTTACTTTCTCCATCCTCTCACCTGGTCCCAGTTGGCTCCCTCATACACTGTGACTTTACTGGCTTGTCATAATTACATGAATTTCACAAAAATAATTAAATTTCAGTACGAAGAAACAAGTGATGGCACCACCACCTAGAGTGTGTCATCAGTATTGTACCAGCGGTTTGCCAACTCCTTAAATACATTATACTGTATATTAATGAGCAAAATTATCATGAATTTAATCTCTACTAGACACTGCATAATAAACAATTCAAATATTATATTGTAAGGTAAATCAATTGTCTTAATGGAGTACATATTTATAAATGAAAATGCAATATGGCAGTAGCCATTATATGTGTGTGCATGTGCATATTAGCGAGTATGAAGGAGGGCTTCTGGCGCATTGAATGTACTCCAACCACCAAATGTCCTCTCTTGTGCCATCACTTTTACCTTTCACCTCCACTTCTCTAACACTACCACAACCTTCACCTCCCATTTCCTCCTCCTTCACTACTAACATTACTTACACCTCCAACTTTTCCACTTCACCAACACCACCATAGCCTTCACTACCCATTACTACCTCTTCCTCCTTCACCAACAAAACCACCACCACCATCCCCTCCACTATTACTTTCCTTCCACTTATTTCCTCCTCTGCCACCTCATGCTCAGTAACATATGTCCCGGTCATTCTGTTTTATTGCAGATTTTGTCTAGCAGCTCCAGTATTGGCATAATTAAGTACTGTACAGTACTGTGTTTTGTAGATAACAAATTAAAAGAATGGCATTAGCAGACTTTATTTCTTTATAAAACAAGCTGGACTAATCCGAACAATATCAGTATTGCTTTGTCAAGGTCCATTTCCTTACACAAACAATTCCAGCAATAAGAATCAAATCACAGAAATAAACACTCGTAAATTATTTAATATTCCTTGCATTTTACAAATTCAAAATTGAGAATAATAAATTCACCATTTAAGTTAAGTTGTAAGTTAAAAGTCAAGCCTAATTTCCCAAAGCAAGCCCTTATAGGGAGACTATCGTGTTCTTGAATTGGAGGGCCAGTATTTCCTAAAAAAAATGCCTACAAACAGAGGATTTCAATATTACTGATAGGGATCTGTTTTGTGGCATTGTTTGGAGGAATCATTAGCCCTCCAAATCACCAACAACACAACAAGAACTTTACCGTGTGGCTTACATTCAAGGACGGCTTATAATTGAGTAAATATGGTAGTCTACTCAAAGATTGTGGTAGTTGTGGTTACTGTGTTACATCCTAGTGTTGATTTGCAAGTAGCCTAATTTGAGGGTGTTAAGTCTTGGCGTGAATTTGTATTTTGATGTGATATTTTATTTGAATGACATTGATGTACAATTCATAAACCTTGACATGATGCATGCAGTCCAAAATTGCATTAGTTTGAGCCCAAGTGAGTTAGCTGAGAAGCATTGACAAGCTGTCCCATGGATGACTTTGTTTGGTTGGCACCCATAAATATTTGGGTTCAGGTAGCCTTTCCTTAGTAGGATGAAATTGGCCATTGGATGGTAAACTCTTGTACCTTAATATGCAAAATGAAGCCCATTTATGTAGCCCAGTCTCCCTCCTAACTCAACCTTTCACATGAACAGGGTAAAATCTCATCAGCCATGCCAGTGAGGTGTGCAGAAAAGCAGGCCCCAGCTCATTACATCCGGTACACGCCATCACATCAAGGAGTCTCTTTCAACTCTGGAGCCACACAGAGAGTCATCCGTATGGTGGAGCAGCCAAAAGACCCCATGGAACCCCCTAAGTTCAAGTAAGATTGATGATAACACACACCATAGTGAGACTAATTGTCTTGGTGTTTCACCTCATAGCATCTTCGTATACTTTACAACTGTGAGACAAAGCATCAGTGCCTAGAGTGGTGTGGTGTCATGGATATCTGTCAGTCACCTTCTTTGGAGTGGACATGGATCTTGATCTCATTCAGTATGTTGTTGTTGTTGTTGTTGAAGTTCCTCAAGCTGTCTGGTCGAGCAGCCCCGAGCTCCTGAGGAAGGTCATTGCCTGAACCGGGCTTTCCCACAGTGCCCTCAGAGAGTGTATGTTGTGTTGGTGGCAAGTGTGGTTGTGTGCATTGCAGTCTTCAATAATGTGTTTAATAGAATAGGGTGCTGTGTTGCATCCCGGACAGGCATCCACAATGGCTCCATCCAGCCTCTTCTGATATGTCAGAAGGGCCGGGTGATGGCCACACCGCAGCCTGGCCAGGTGGACTCTGTCCTCACGGGGAAGAGAGGATTCGGATGGGTGGATGTCAGGAGGTCGTGCATGCAGCTGTGTGTTGTTTTTGAGTGTTTGGATGGATTGATGAGTGATTTGAGTATGGATGTGTTTCTGGAGATTGGTTTGGGGAGGGCAGGGTGTAAGAGATGATAGTATTTGTGTATGGTATCGTGTACTGGGTGTTGTTTTGATGTTCCTTGGCATGTGTGGGTGTTGTGCCATGTAGTGTAGTGGATGGTGTGGGTTTGTGGAGGCTGCAGCAAGTGTTTGTGTGCCTCTCATGTCAAGGTGATCCTTGATTTTGAGGACTTTGGTTTCATAGTGTAGGTGGTCTGTGGGTGTGGTAGCTGTGCAGCCTGTGATTGTCTTTAGGGCTCTGTTCTGTATGGTTTGAAGGGTGTTGTGATGAGTCTCAGTGAGGTTTGAAGCCCAGGCAGGGCTTGCATAATCCATCACTGATCGAATATATTGTTTGTATACTGTGGTTGTGGTTTCCTTGTTGTGTCCGAATGTTGTGCTGGCAAGTGATCTGAGGGCTTTAAGTCTTTGCATGCATTTGTTTTTGATGGCCGTAATATGTTGTTTGAATGTCATGGATGTATTGTATGTTATGCCAAGTATTTTGGGTGTGTGTGTGTGTGGTATAGGTGTGTTGTTTATGGTGAGGTGTGGTGTGTAGCGGTGTTCTGCGTTCCAGTTGGTGAGAAGGGTGACAGTTGACTTGGTGGGTGCTATTTTAAGTCTGTTTGTGGTGAACCAGGCATTAAGTGTGTTGAGGTAGGGTTGGAGGATGAGAGTGGCTGTGTCTGCGTTTCTGTGTGTACATGTGAGTATTATGTCGTCTGCGTAGGAGGCTATGTGTATTTGTGGTGCCTGGGGTGTTGGTATGTTGTGCGTGTATAGGTTGAAAAGGGTGGGTGAGAGTACAGATCCTTGGGGGACACCATTGGTGAAATTTTTAATGTTAGATGACTGACCAGCAAATGTAACATGGGCTACTCTTCCTCCCAAGAAGCTGGCCAGCCATCTTTTGGTGTTATTATGCATGTTTGTGTTGTATATTTTGTTTGTGAGGTTGTGGCGGGGGATGGCATCAAATGCTTTACTAATGTCCAATGTATCTAGGAGTGTTCTGTGTGGGGGTCTTTCTGAGTTGATGCCATCAAAAATTCTTTGTGTGAGGTCTGTAAGAAGGGGTGTTTGTTGAGTGTAGCGGTCTGAAGCCATGTTGTGAAGATGCAAGGGGGATGTGTGTTGTCATCTTCACTTGTTTCCATATCTTCACTGTCATCATCTAACTCATACTCTTGATCATCAGACTCGTCGTCACTTGAGTCCAGTACACCTGTCAGATTCATATATTCTTCTCTTTCATGAGTAATGTTGAGATTTAATCTTTTCTTCGATGCCATATTGATCAGTTTTCTATTGTTTCTTACTATAGCACTGTATATAGTTTCTTATCAGGTAATTTATATTGTTATGTACTGAATATATTTAAATATTTCAAAGATTATTGTCTTTTATCTGAGAAATAATTTATTTCTGCAAAAAAAGAAAAAATTAAATATCCAATCAAGCTGGCATATAGTTTATAATATAGAGATATTATTTAATCAGTTTTTTATTTACTGTTTATTTATTCACTTGATTTATTCGCAGTATGGTATTTTAAAAATTATTTATACCACTCATTATTGACTCATATTGTTTAGAAAGGTGATCGTTCTTATTTAGACCTTAAAGGAATTAATATTTGAAAAGAAAAGAAAAATGAAGTGTATTAGTTATTACATCGTTACCACCGATGGTTAATATATTACTTTCCACTTTCCACATTTACTACCACTGATGTATAATATCCTGCAAAAAAAATCCTTAAAAAAAAAATAACGGAGCCAGATGAAAGCACCTAATATCGATTGTAGACACATAGGCCATAAAATACATAAGAGGACAGAGTCGTGGGCCTATGCATGCAGACATGCAGGTGTGTGAAACATGCATTTTCAAGATCTTTACCAATAGTGGGGATTTAGGGTTAATCATTTGGTTATGTAATTATTGATGAATGTTATGTTGTGATGGATAATATAATGTTTTAGTACTTGAAAATTTAAAGCTGTCACACAATTCACAATGGTGAGCTTAGTGTGGCGAAATGATATCAGTTATATATCCAACTAGAAAACATTAATCAGTTATTACATATCCCTATGTCCGTCTAACTCGTATACACAACTAATTAAATTCATCCTGCCATATCTTCAGTCACGTCGCTCATACAGTCATCCCCAACCACCATCATTCCTTCTTCCCATCTCTCCCTCTCACTAGAGACCCTATATAAGAGAGACTGGACAGCCGCCATCTTTGCTCAAACTCTGTGTTTTCCGTAATACCTCTCACGTTAGTATAGAAAAAATGTATAGTTGCTAGATACTACCAGCTAGTAATCTCCTGCTGACATTCGTGGGCAAAATGTTGACGAAAATTGCATTCTTTCCGTATACAGGTATATATTTATAAATACTAAAAGATACCTGAAGTTATAAATCCTATTATACGTCATGTAGGCGTTACTTTAAAGCACACGATAGGACGTGATGAGTTGCCAGACGACGCTACTAAACCAACACGTTTGACTGCAAGACAACAGCAGTAGTCAGTGTGTTTAGGGTATCTGTGAAACCTTTGATATTATGGTTAGTTTAATTAATTTTTGTATGAAAATAGTTTCCGTAGGTGTATTACCGACGTTTACACACTACTCTTTACATGGTGTTCACATAAATATGAGGGAATTTATTTTCGCGATGAATGGTTAAGTACAGTATCATATTACTAATTCATCACCATACAGTTCGGCATTCTGTAAGGCTTAGGGAAGTTTTCAAGGAACATTTATGTTGAGTTGAAGATCGACTTAAAATTATCTTTGCTGGTTTATCTACAGAAGATATTATATAAATATAACAACATTCTACCGAGTAATCAGTCACGCATCATAGTCAAGGCAAAATATACATTGTGCCGAACCTGCTAGCAGGCAGAGACGAGTTTGAGCAAAAATGGCGCCCCATTCAACCAGCCAATCAGCGAGCAGCAGAAATTTTGGCTGTACAGTCTCTCTATATAGGGTCTCTACCTCTCACCAGTGAATGCTTCGAATGAAACTTTCAGTGGATGGTGCAATAGTTCTATATCAGACAGAAGTGGCAACACTCCACCAGCCCCTACACAACCTCCCCCATCTCTTCCTCTCTCTCTCACTTCCCCCCTCCATAACTTGACAGGTAGAACTGATCCCATGATGAGTGAGCTTGTGTCTCCATCCCATCAGCTCGCGACTGTACTTATAATGAAGGAAAGGAAAAACAACCCAAGCTGGAGATAAGGCTTTAGTCAGTAATTATTTTTCTCTTTATTTAGCAGTATTACATATTCTTTTCCTTATAGAAGTTAGTAAAACATTTTTATATAACTTCTCCATTTCTCACAGGTACACAAAGGAAATATATAGAAAAGTGTAGAAACCTGGGTATAGTTCCCAACTTTTTTGTCTACAATTATTCTGTCTGGTAAAAAGTGGCAGCTTTTCTTAGGTTCGTGACATCGGGAATTGAATGTAGTCCTTTTCACTAGGTATTCTTTCCCTTTCTCTGCATATTTTCTCAATTTTCCATCCTGGGCCTCGGAACCCATTATCCCTTCCTCCATTGAAAAAGGGAATAGGGTATTGATGATGATGTTAATGATGAAAAGTAAATAGTTCGAGAGATAAATACTAAAGCATCAGTAAATAACAAAGTATAACCATCATATTAACTTTCAGTGAGTCTCACACTTGACCATTCATTTATTGTTCTTGCTTGGCTTGGATTCACCTTGCATCCCAGGCTGTGTAACATTGCCTCTCAGTCAAAGATTCTGAATAGTTCCCCCCCATATTTTGTGAAAAGTTTAGAAAAATGTAAGCAAACATACAGTACTGTAATAAGACCGAGAGCCAATGACCAGAAAAAAAAAATAATGACATCACGCTGGCTACACTCACTGTGGCATCTGAATTGGGTGTGCAATTATTTAATAAAAGCTGCATTAATACAAATTATATTTAATGAATTATGTAAATAATATATAATATATAATTACACAAACTTTTGCATATAATTATGAGCAAATTACCTCACTTGGAACACGGGGTAACTTGTTTATATAAGAGTAGCCTTTACAGCGTATGAGGTTGTAATGTATTGAATGTTGAACTATCAAAGTATCGATACAGTACTCTACATTATTACTGTTATATTATGTGTATAAGCTGTACTCCTAGTCAAACTGGTCCAGGGTTGAAACCACACAAACTTAATCAGAATTCCGATACTGTATTTCTTATTACTTTACATGGGCAAAAACTGAGTGCAATAGTTTCAACAACAGTCTTAGTTCTTAGAGTATTACTCTGAATTCATATTTATAAGTATTCTTGCAGTTAATTAAAGTACTGTATCATCTTCAATTGCAGAATTAACAAGAAGGTTCCCCGGGGTCCTCCATCACCCCCAGCCCCAGTCATGCATTCACCGACAAGGAAGGTGGGTCTCAGATTTATTACTGTTTTTAATATTATATATTATTATTATTATTATTATTATTATTATTATTATTATTATAATTAATATCATCATTATTATACAGAAGTGATAAAAACAAATAAACTTAACTAGGGAGAAATGGTGAGAGACTAGCAGGAGAAGATTAAGAATGTTTGAGACGAAAGGAAGTCAAAGGAAGTAAGAAGTGTAAAACAAGATTGGAGAAAATTTTAGAGAGTAGTAAAGGCCAAGGAGGTGTGTAGTGTGAAAGAGCTGGGAGGGAGGAAAAGGAAGGGTGCAGTGTAGTGGATTAATGAAGTGAAAGTGCTAGTGTTAGACATGAGGAGGCATTATGAGGACAAGGAGAGTTTATAGAAGGAAGGACAGATAGGTTAAACAAAAGGTAAAGGAACCATAGAGGAGAGCAGATGAAAGATGAGGGGAACAGTTGTCAGAGAAATTGAAGGTCAATAAAAATATGTTCTGGAAGGAAGTAAATATCATGAGGAGAAGACGGAGAAAGGAGGAGAGTCTGTGAAAGCAGATGAAATAATACTGACCGAAGAAAGTGCGGGTAAGGTGAGGTGTAAGGAGTATTTTGAAAAACTGCTGAATGTGGACGAGAATAGGACAGCAGTTGTTTCGTGCTAGGGTAGAGGACTGAGACCGGGAAGGGAGGTGGAAGAAAAAGAGATATATGTGGTTAAGGTGATAAAAGTACTGGAGAAAATGAAATGTGGCAAAGCAGCTAGTGTGGATGACATAGCCCTAGAGTTTCTTTAAAAAAGGGGAAAGAGTATGGAAGAATGGTTGAGAAGAATGTTCAACTTGTGCATGAAGGAGGGAGAGATTCCAGTGGATTGGCAAAGAGTGTGTATTGTACCACTGTACAGTATAAGAGTAAAGGAGACCAGAGAGAATGTGCAAAGTATAGAGGTGGAAGTGTGTTTGTGCTAAGGAGCTTGTATGAGAAGAATATAGAGAAGACAAGGAAATGTCCGTAGCGTTCATGGATATAAAGAAGTTTGATGATAGGGTGGACAGAGAGGCAGTATGGAAGGTTCTTTGTATCTTTGGAGTAGCAGGGAGACTCTTGAATGCAGTGTAAAGCTTTTACAGAGATAGCAAAGCATGTGTTAGAGTAGACAGGAAAGAGAGAGACTGGTTTGATGTAACAGTGGGCTCAGCGTTGCCAGAGGTGCGATAGTTATCGCAAAATGCGAAAATTTGGCACACTATGCGATAGGTAATGGTACACTTGTGATAATGCAATAATTTTCATATTTGTGTGATATGAGAAACAACAGGATGAACATTAATTTTGCAAGTGCTAAATTCTGCCCCGGGAGAACATCAACAACAACTACAAAAAAAATAGTTTACATAATGGACACTATCTATCTATCTATAGCTCTGACGCCTCGTTCCCTCCGGGAACTCCCCCCAAGGGGGTGGCCACAGCAGAAGTGCCTCCAGTTCTCCCTGTTCCAACACTCCCTCCTTACCTGGTCAAGCCCTCCCCTGCCCCTCACGTTTCTCTCCTTTACATACTCTTCCACTCTGTTCTGCCATCTAACTGGCGGTCTGCCTCTCACACCAGGTCCCACAACTTCACTTCCATACACCTTCTTTACAAACTCCTCACCTTGCATTCTCTCTACATGTCCAAACCATCTCAATGTATTACGCTTCACTCTCTCAACCACTCCACATTCAGTACCAATTCCTCCGTCCACAAACTGGCTGAGGCTTGCCAGATGAAATACACCTCGGTCTCGTATAGAACGTCCAATAGGTCGATAGAAGACGTCGTTTTATGTGAAATCGTTCTGTGTGATACACATAACCTATGGGGAAAATTACAATTGGTCAATCAATCACCAAAATTGTCCCTGAAATGAACATAAAATACTTTTCAAGGTTTTTCTTGCCTTAATCCTACAGTACAGGGATGTATGTAAAATGCATATTACAATTCGTATTAAGGTTTTCGGAGGCGACTCATGTGACTGAGATGAGTCGGCGGCATCCGTGGTGGTGGAGGTGGTAGGGGGGAGATAACGCGTGATCATCGTTTGTTTTCTTTTATTAACCATAAGCTGGTATGGTTTCTCTTTCCGAGAAATAACTTCCTTCTTTATATCGAAGGATATGGCCTTCCGTTTTGTAAATGCACGACCTGGCATGACTGAGCGTTGAAGCTGGTGGTTAACTCGTAATCACTAAAAACGAGCGAGTCACACAACGAAATTTCCCTAACTTCAACTTTAGAATTTCCCTTTATGCCTCAATAATTCCCTGTTTACTCTTGAACATTGACAGTCTTTTTGGTATTTCTTCTGGTAAGACTTTCCCTGTTTACTTTTGAACAATCTTTATATAATTTCCCTGTGTGGATTTCAATATTCCCTAAAACAGAGAAATATCCTTGCACCTGGCAACACTGGGTAGGGGGAAGGAGCGGGAGAAGTGGCGGGAACACACTAACCCACACTGCGCAGACGCCAGTGATATCATTTCCTGGCACGTTCATTATGATTTAGCTCGTTTTGTATAAGAACTCCTCGGATTTGCTTCACTTATTTTCGCCACCCGTTCTATATCGTTTTGTAAAATAATTTTAAGCTAATATTTTGGTCGCTCGTTCTATGTGAACACGTTCTATATGAGACCGAGGTGTAATTAGACATATTTTTTATGGGTATACTAATAATTGGTTGTTGTATACCTTCTTTTTGCCATAGAAATATTCAATACTATTTTAGAAACTTTTAAATACTGTACTTAACGATATGTAGGCATAAATAATGAAAGGAGCCTAATGTAGATAAATCGGCTGTAAACATACGACGACGACAACTCACGTCTACACTTCACATTTTATATTTGATGTATCTGATTTCGAGTCACAATCTGTCACTGCACATGTATTTACAGGCATTTTGAAAAAAAATATAGCAAAGCATGAACGCATACACTGGCTTAATTTGAATTGTGTACTCACTTTGGCAGCAGTGATACCAGGTCTCTGTAGTTGCAGGTAATGAAACAAATAATCTGTTACATTATATTTAAGTACTAGCTTGGCATTGCACAAATTGTAAATCACTTGCTCAGTAATATTAGCAAGTAATTTACCAGGTAAAATTGTGCTATACAGCCTAATTTGAATATTAAAATATTAAAATAGAATGGCCTGGGGGCGAAGCTGAGGCTGAATGGAGTAAATCGGTCCTTGGTGGCAAATTTATTTGCGGATGACACTGTGTTGATGGCTGAGAGTGAAAGGGAGTTACAGAGAGTGGTAGATGAGTTTCAGTCCGTATGTAAACAAAGGAAACTGAATGTGAATATTAATAAAAGTAAGGTGATGGTATTTGAAAGGGCAGAAACTGAAGTGATTGACTTTGACACACCCTACAGAGTGGGAGTACCAACTAGATACTAAATGTGAGATAACTGGGGGGTGAGAGAATTGAGGAAGTGAAGGAGTTTAAGTACCTGGGTACAATTCTGTGTAAACATGGAAGTATGGAAGGAGAAATTAGGTAGAGAGCAGTGAAGGTTGGGCAGGTCATAGGATCACTGCAGAGGATTATGAAGGATAGAAGTGTGAGTATGGAAGTGAAAAGGGACTATGAAATAGTAAATCCTGCCAACACTGACATATGCATCAGAGACATGGACATGGGGTAGGGCTCATCAGTTTAGAATAGGTGCAGTGGAAATTAGTTACTTGAGAGGAGCATGCGGACTTGCTAGGTGGGATGGAGAAAGTAATGAGTGTGTGTATGAGAGATGTAGTATGAGTGAGAAGGCAATTGGTATTGAGTGTGGAGTGGTTGAGAGAGTGAAGTGTAATACATTGAGGTGGTTTGGACATGTGGAGAGAATGCAAGTTTGTAAAGATGGTGTATGGAAGTGAAGTTGTGGGACCTGTTAGATGGCAGAACAGAATGGAAGAGTACATGAGGGAGAGAAACGTGAGGGGCAGAGGAAGGCTTGACCAGGTAAGGAGGGAGTGTTGGAACAGGGAGAACTGGAGGCACTTCTGCTGTGGCCACCCCCTAGGGGGGTGTAGTTTATAAAGGGTTCCCTAAACAAGTGTACAAATTACTATCTTGCTGTTATCCAGTCTCACCCTTTCCTTTTGAGAATTTTGTTAAACATTTGATAACTATGGTAGTGTATTGAGTATTATGATGGTAAATATTCATTGATACCTTTCATTTTATTACAGTTTAGATAGAATCCTCTGTATATATGATTAAGTAAGTAAATTTTTTTGCACAGGTGACAGTGAAGGAGCAACAGGAATGGAGAATCCCACCTTGTGTCAGCAACTGGAAGAATGCCAAGGGCTACACCATCCCACTTGACAAGCGATTGGCAGCAGATGGCCGAGGACTTCAGTCTGTTCACATCAATGAGAAGTTTGCCAAGCTGGCTGAGGCTCTGTACATAGCCGACAGAAAGGCCAGGGAGCAGGTAAAATTAGCAGTCAAGATAATTTGGACATATCTGACTAGATTTCAGCCAACTTCAGTGTTATTTCTTTGCTTTGTCTCAAATCTAAACTTATTATTTTTAATGAACTGTAGGATTGCTGTCATGAATGTGATAAACTTTCCTTTTTTCACTTAGGTGTATTAACTGCATTATTTATATACAGTACTACTGTAGTATGAATTTCCCAGTAAAGGTGGGACTCCGTCAAGGCTGTGTGATGTCACCATGGTTGTTTAATATTTATATGGACGGTGTGGTAAGAGAGGCAAATGCTAGGGTGATAGAGAGAGGACTGAGTTTGGTGGACAGCAGAGGTAGAGAGTTGGGCCTAAACCAATTACTGTTTGCTGATGATACAGCGTTAGTGGCAGAGTCAGAAAAGGAACCGAGTATGTTAGTGCAAGAGTTTGGACGGGTGTGCAGGAGGAGGAAACTGAGAGTGAACCTGGCAAAGAGCAAAGTAATGAGATGTAGGAGGGGAGCAGAGGGTAAAAGGATTAATATAATGCTAAATGGTGAAATATTGGAGGAGGTAGAGTGCTTTAAGTATTTGGGGTCAAAGGTGAGGGTGGATAGCAAAATAGAGGCAGAGGTAAAATCTAGAGTAAATGAGGTAGGAAAGGTGCTAGGAGGAATGAATAGGATGTTTGGCTGTAAGTAATTTAGAATGGATGTAAAGAGGAAGTTGTACGAAGGGATAGCAGTGCCTACTGCACTGTATGGAGCGGAAACATGGAATATGGGAGAAAGTGAGAAGAGGAGGTTGCATGTAGTAGAGATGAGATGTCTGAGGAGCATGAGCATGTGTGGTGTGACTCGAATGGACAGAGTCAGGAACGAGGAAGAGAAGAGAAGGACAGGTATCGTGAGAGAGTTAGCAGGCCGTGCAGAGCAGTGTGTGTTAAAATGGTTTGGACATTTGGAGAGAATAGAGGAAGATAGAATGGTAAAGAGGATAGGGGGCTCAGATATGGGATGTGTAAGGAGGAGAGAAAGGCCACAGAGGAGATGGATGGACACTGTGAAAGGAGCTCTGAGTGGAAGAGGTATATCTGTTGAGCAAGGTAGAGTGATTGCGTGTGACAGAAACGAGTGGAGGAGGGTGGTGAATGTTTGAAGAGTGGACGCGTCTTCACGGTCCTTGGGGGAGGGGCCTGCATTGAGTGTGGCTCTCGGGCCTTGCTATGGATGCAAACATAGCTGTGCCCCTTGTAGTTCCACAAGGGGATGCGGTTGTGCGGTGGGGGTTGCTCCCTCCTCCAACAGGGATTGGGGGGTTGAGATGTGGAGTGTGTGTTGGGGTGGGTGGGGAATTCTGCGTTTGGGCATTTGTATTTCGGAGAGTGTACAACGTGACGGGGGTACGGTACCTCTAGCATAGAGATGAAGGCCTGGTATATGTATGTATGTATGAATTTTGCCCACTGTCTGCCATACAAATTGTTCATATTATCAATGAAATAAATCCCCTTTTTATCCTGATATTCTGCTGATTGTTCTTAATTTCACTTTTTCCATCACCTTATGCATTT
The DNA here is from genome assembly GCA_033782935.1 of Petrolisthes cinctipes. NCBI lineage: Eukaryota > Metazoa > Arthropoda > Malacostraca > Decapoda > Porcellanidae > Petrolisthes > Petrolisthes cinctipes. The sequence goes on along the minus strand of JAWQEG010000238.1, from coordinate 59,296 downwards.
TTTGTATGATTGAAGACCAAGCTCATTACTGCTATTGGGATTTTGAGTTTAAGGATGAATCTCTGACATTTGACTTGTCAGTGTACCTGTGTTGCCATATTTGTGTTTGGTACTGTTTCAGTATTGTAGTGTGCAAATGTCTTAATCTGTACTATTTAATATTGTATTTTCCGTTACTCTTCATTTTTTACCATTCTTTTTCTGGTACTTCATAATATCTTGATATAAGTTGTGTGAGAGAGTGCCTTCCCTTCCCAGGTCGAGATGCGTGCCCAGCTGGAGAAAAAGATGGCCCAGAAGGAGAAAACCCGCAAGGAGGAGTTGCTTAAGGGTCTGGCTAAGAAGGCGCGAGAGGAACACGCTGGTCTCCGCCCTGTCACTGCTGCTGCTGCAGGTCCCACAGAGGATGGTGAGCGGGACCGAGACAAGCTGCGCCAAGAGCGTGCCAGGTAAACACCAGCAGGGTATATTGTATTACTACGGATTTTGGTTTTTGCATTATCATTGGCAGATTAGAATTCCAGCAGTATGTGATGGATGATAACACTATAGTACATCACTATTTATCTCAGTAGTGTATTTAACTCTGCCAACCAAAATGGAGAACATATTTTTTTTCTGTTTTCCACTCGTTCACACTAACTTATGTGTGCTATGTATACACTGATAGTGGCTTGGGATGAGAGTAGGTCAAGAAGGAGCATATACCAACTCCATACACCCTCTCTGTACTGTACACCAAGTACCCATCACCAAACACAATAGGAGCAGGAAAATATTTAATTATAATTGATTTATTTTATGACGCCAAGCCTGTCATCTGTACGTTTCAGCATCAAATATTGATGACTGTCATCGGAACGGCAAAGAGTTAATTGTATACTTTGTGAACAGCTCTCTCCTCTTCCTTTACATCACCTTGTTCCTTCTGCTCCCCATCCATTCAATGTAGGCTTTCTTTTTTCCAACAGGATTCCTAACCTATTCATTCCTACCTCATATACCTTTTATACCTTTCAGTCCCCTACTTCTAATTATCACACCACACACCAACTCATGCTGCACATAGTTCATGTTTGAAAACTTCCTATCCTTCAAATTTACTAGGATATACCTTCTTCATCTCTCCCATTTCCTCCTAATCTTTGCAACTTTTTCATTGATTGCTGTATTTCTTGTCTCCTGGCTTGTTCCTATCCTGATTGTCCATTGGTTCCCCTATGTATTTAATCAGTTGGTTAAATTTAAAGTAGCTTAATTTGAACTGTATATTATAAATTTTGTCTTATATTTTGATGACAAGTTTTATCTGATGAATTGTAGGCACTATTATTTAATTTTCACACCTCTTCAGTTTTGGGTCAGTCATTTTCAGTTTTTCACAATCCTTCCTATCTCTAATCTTTAAGCAAAGTTTCTCTCAACCCTAGTTCACACAGTTTTGTGATGGAGAGGATTTTCTTTACTTGTTGTCACTTATCTGCTGAAAAAACAACATCCTTTATGTATTCTTGAGCTTGTAGGATGGTGGCCCACCAAACTTTGGCATGAAGCCTGCTATTGTGGGTGATGAATTCATTTACTACTGTAATTGAGATGGGAATTAGATTACGATGATATGTCTTAAAAATAATTATTATTGTTATAATTATTATAGTGGTCTCCCCAAGTAGACGGTGGTTATGTACCAAGAAGGCGCCGTGTACTTCGAAATCGTCTACTTGGAATTGAAATAAAGGGGGAAAAATAGGTTCGGTACTTGCGCTTCCAAAAACTAACCCTTCTTGATCATAATAATATGTACGTACACTCAACCTTTAGCTATAGTGGGTTTCGCTAAAAGCTATAACGCGAACATAAAAAAAATACTTAAATGGCTAATGTGCATCCAAAGAGGTGCTATCGTGACTCGTGAGCCAGGATAAGAATCCACTCAACCCTCGATTTCACAGATTCTCTCTCTAGTGACTAAAGATAATTCTAAACTTGAGCCAAAAGTATGGAAAATGTATATTTTTAAAGGTTCATTCTAGAAGGGTAGGCCTAAAACCACGAGTGTAGTGAGTGAGGGTGATGGTTGACAAGTTCAGTTATCACCAATAATCCATGAGTTTCTACTCATACAAATACATTTCCTTAGTTTATATTCATTATTCTTTGTCACTTTCTCTTACAATCACTTGCACTTTTCACCATATCAAATGCCCGACCGGGATATCTGTTAAAAGTATGAAAAGTGCCCGTTTTGAGAAGTTGTACACTATAAAGGGGTTAGGCTTATTACGAGTGTATTAAGCAGGCGTGAGGGTGATAGTGGGGTGGTACGTTCAGTTATCACAAAAATTCATTGAATTTTGTATTTGTATTGAAATTTGTATTAATTAATTTTGATTATTTTCTCTTAAAATCACTTCCACTTTACACCATATCATTAATCTGTATGTGTATAATCAATCAACACATTATGGTAAACAAGTCTTTTGTAATGTCTTGTTTTTATGTTTTTAATTAATGTCTGTTTACTTTTTACTATAAAAATGTCAATGATATCGATGAAGTATGGTCAGCTGAATATTGACTGGCGCATAGGTACGCCTACTTTTGAAAAAACGTATACTTTTGGTATTTTGGTCTCAATTTGGTCTCTACTTGGAGGAGCACTGTAATTATTAAAACGAAGATTATAGTTATTATTATATGCCCCCCTTTCCCAACCCAGGGGTCGTGACCCCCACTGGGGTCACCAAGCATTTTTTCTGGGGTCACCAAGCACTCACAAGTCTCACAACATAAAAAAATATGAATTCCCCATTATGAGATGTTTTCAGCATATGCTATATTTGTATGTTGCCATAATTTAATATAGAGTATATTACTGCTGATTTTGAGTGTGTGTGTGTACTGAGTTAGTGGAATTGCCTTGACACCAGCCACCCCCCTGCATAGGGGGAAAGGGCTGAGGTATATATATTTATATATTGATTATGCATAAAAAATTATATAGTTATAATTATTGTATAATTATATACACTGCATAAAACCAGTGGGGTCGCGGTTATGGCTGGAGGAGCATGATTGGGGTCACCTGCTAAAAAGGTTGGGAACCACTGTTATATGTGTTGTCTGGTGGGCATTGCGTAAATTAGGGGCTAGCGAGTGGTTGGTGAAGGTTGTTCAAGCAATGTACAGGAATGCTCAGAGTCATGTGAGGATTAACAGCACATACAGTGATAGCTTTGAAGTGAAAGTGGGAGTAGTACACCAGGGATCTGTACTGAGTCCGTTGATTTTTATTTGTATCTTGGAAGCATTGTCCAGAGAGTTTCGAATAGGTTGCCCAGAAGAGATGCTATATGCTGATGACTTGGCGCTTACTTGTGAAACAATGGAAGGTCTGCTTGTGAAGTTAAAGACTTGGAGGAAAGCTCTGGAAAGTAAAGGTCTGAGAGTGAATGTTACTAAGACGAAAGTGATGATCAGTGGTTGCAATGTCGGTAAGCCCCCAGAAAAGGGAAAGTTCCCCTGCTCAGTTTGTGGAAAGGGAGTAGGGAGCAACTCAATATTTTGTGGTACGTGTAAGCATTGGGTACACAAGAAATGCAGTGGAATTACTGGTAGACTGAAAGATGACAAGCGGTTTATGTGCAAGAGGTGTAAGAAAATGACGGTGGCTGACGACTCAGACATTGAGAAAGTATATTTGGATGGTGAGGCAATTGAAGTTGTTGAAAAGTTTTGTTACCTTGGAGATACCATTGGAGCACAAGGAGGAGCTGGTGCTGAGGGGATGGCAAGAGTTAAAAGGGGATGGAGTAAGTTTAGGGAACTTCTGCCATTACTAACCAGCAGAGCGTTGCCACTGTTAACCAAGGGCAGAGTCTATCAGGCATGTGTGCTCAGTGTGATGATGTATGGAAGTGAGACTTGGCCCGTAAGGGTCGAGGATATGTGTTGCATGGAGAGAAATGATATGAGAATGATACGATGGATGTGTAATGTAAGCCTTAAAAACAGACTTAGATCAGAAGAACTCAGGGGAAGATTAAATCTGGACAGTATTGGGAGATGTGTTCAGAATAGGAGACTACAGTGGTTTGGTCATATTGAGAGAATGGACGAGAATGCTTGGGTTAGTAGATGTAGAGCAATTGATGTAGCAGGTTCAGTAGGTAGAGGAAGGCCAAAGAAAACATGGGGGGAAGTGATACGGTTAGATTTGAGAGAAAGAGGAGTTAGTAAAGAGCTGGCCAGAGATAGGTTAGCTTGGAAGGCTATTTCTAAAAACCGTCCAACGCATGCCAGCATGTAAGACGGACGTTAAACCGAATATGATGATATGATGATGATGGTAGTTGTTGTTGTTGAAGTTCCTCAAGTTGTCTGGCCGAACAGCCCCGAGCTCCTGAGGAAGGTCATGGCCTGGGGCCTAAACATGTGATAACTACCAGTACCAGGCCCCATTTTGGGGCACGAGAACCTGGTACTGGTAGTTATCATAGGTATTATTATTATTTTTATTTGAATCACTTCCAGCCTTATGAGAATGTCATTCGGTTTGAATGTGGTTCATTAATTTTTCTTAACAACACTTTTTCACAACTTTCAGGGAACGTAAACGGGAGACAGCCATTGCCAATTCTTCTGCTGACAAGCGTGGTAAACTGGCTGCTCGTGAGCGTGATGTGACAGAACAGATTGCCTTGGGTCTGCCTCAGAATGCTGCTGCAGGAGGTAGTGAGGCACAGTTTGACCAGCGGCTCTTCAACCAGTCCCATGGTATGGACACTGGTTTTGGTGATGATGAGGCATACAATGTTTATGATGCTCCATGGCGTGACACTGGGAACCTGGGCTCAGGAATATACAGACCGACTCGCTCTTCAGAAAATGAATATGGGGCTGGCTTGGACCAGCTCATGTCCACCAACCGCTTTGTGCCTGATCGAAGTTTCTCTGGAGCAGACACCAGTGCCAGCAGATCTGGCCCAGTTGAATTCCAGCGGTCTGGTGCGGCTGATGAGAAAGATGAAGACGATCTGTTCGGCGTTATTGGTTTGCTGTCTGAAGCTAAAAAGGCCAGTAAAAGGAACGCAGATACAGAGGAGCGTGGAGGTGCTGGCAGGGATGACCGTGATAAAAGGAGGAAGAGAGACTGATTAGTGAAGTGCAGCTTGATGTACCACATATTGTTGCTACAACCACTGTCACCTTCAGGCTTTGTACTGTACCACTATCATTTATATATATCAAATATAGTAGTGTAATTACTATAGTGTAGGGTTGAGACAAATGTGTCATGTCACCACGGCTGTTCAGTGTATACATGGATGACTGCATAAGAGAGATGAAGGTAAAAGTGGTTGGCTTGGGTGGAAAAATGAAGCTGAACTGAGTAGAATGGTCTCTGGTAGCCAGCCTATTTGTGGATGACACTACTGCTGACTGAGAGCGAAGGGGACTGCAGAGGGTGATAGATTAATAGATGAGTTTCAGAGGGTTTGCAAAAGATGAAAACTGAAGCAGTCGACTTTGCAACACCCTACAGGGTGAGAGTACTGAATGGGACTGGACTTAATATCATGTTGGAATGTGAGAAGATGGAAAAAGTAAAGGAGTTCAAGTATCAGAACAGTGGTATGTAAGTATGGGAGCACGGAAGGGGAGATTAGAAAAACAGCAGTGTGTGGTAGGCAGATCATAGGATCATTGAGGAGAATCATGATGGGTAGGAGTGTGAGCATGAAGTGAAATGGGAACTGAGAAGTAGTATAGCCCTGCTTATGTTGACATACTCATCAGAGACAGGGACATGGAATAGGGTACAACAGGTGTGTTGGAAGTGAGTTACCTGAGAGTAACCTGTGGCCTGACGAGGTGGGATGAGATAAGTAATGAGAATGTGTATGAAAGGCATGGGCTGGGTTAGAAGGCAAATGATGATGAATGTAGGGTGGTTGAGAGGGTGAAACATAATTTATTGAGGTGGTTTGGACACTTGGAGGGAATGCAAGATGGAGGTGTTATGGGAGTGAATTTGTGGGCTCTGGTATTGAAGCAGACCACCAGTCAGATGCATGAACAGGGTGGAAGAGTACATGAGGGAGAAGAACATGAGTGAAAGGGGAGGGAGTGCTGGAACAAGGAGAACTGGAGACTCTTCTGCCATGGCCACCCCCTTGGGTTCAACTGCTGGAGGGAATGGGGGATCAGAACATGGACTGATAAGAAGTAGTGTAAAAAATTGACATCACTATCATCATCAATGATAGTTATTGTAACTACCTCTCCTCAATATTCCGATTATGATTTGCCATGCCACTCAATCAACTGAAACTGCTCCTCTGAGTAAGCATCTGGTTTATACAAGGCCTTTTTGGTGTACAGGTATTTTAGCATGTTAATTTGTTGTCAGTGATGCAGTAGCTATGTAATTGAAACCTTCACCAGATCATGACAGGCACTCACCATGTCTTTCTTTGTAGGGAGGTATTATATGGTGAACCATTGTCTCTCATGTGGAGGTTCATTATTCTGTAACTAATGTACATGTAAGAAATCAGAGTCTGGTTTGTTTTTTTATTAGAAGTTTCAGCCTATTATATCTTTAGGTTGATTTGGTATAATACAATAATAAGTAATAACAAAGAATATATGTACATGTATTCTCCTTGTTGAAGAATAAAATAAGTTTTATTGTTATGTACAAGATTTTTGCTCAGAAATTTAGTAATCTTCACCGCAGTGTGAAACCTGGTAGACAATTTTTTGTCACAGGTTTCCCGACCATTAACTTTGCTTTTTTTCTGGCTGATCATGTCATTTAGTTGATAGGTAAGCCAGGTTGGTCAGTCAGGGCATGAGTCCTTGGCTGGCATTTTCTTAAGGGGATAACCTCTTTTTGGTAACTTGGATGGCAACTGATTCCTCCAAACTATACCAGAAAACATCCTCTCAGTTTCATGACATTTTTGAGGATTGATTCGGTAGCCTTTCAATTTACCAAAAATAGATTCTCCCCTTAATTTTGCACCTGCATTTGTGAAATTTCTATCACCAACTGAGAACCACCGTAGGATTCGTAGCAATCAATGTATTTTTATTAATATTTATTTTTTCTTACCCCCATGTATTTCCCCACTTATAAACATTATTGATGCAAGGTGGTACAATATTGGACATTGTGTTTACAGTATTTTCAATTGGATGTGCTGTCTTTGGTTTTAGGTTCACTGATACAGGAATAGTGAGACACACTTTCTCTGTTGTCCTTGAGAATTGGATAATTAAATGTTATAGTACTTGCCTTATTTTTTGGTTGCTGAAGGAAAATATATTTTGAACCTGCTCTGAAATTTTTTGTTTGATTAAAAAAATTATCTGTGCTTACTTTCTTTCCTGGCTGTTGAATGAGGTAATCTTATTGCATCAGTTAACCCTTAAACCGCATTTGACGAGAATTCTCATCACCCGCAACAAGTGTGGAGAACTGAGGGTGACGAGAATTCTTGTCAAAGCAGTTTTTAAAATTGCGTGCCCCATAACATGGTTGTCTCGGGTGGCAACACTGATTTTGGGCTGGTAGGGAGTAGCCATTGTCCAACCACCCACCTCCAGCCAGTGTTGAACTAGCAGTGAGGGTGGAAGGACGTATTTCCAAAGCTCTGTATTTCCTGTAATTACCATATATGTACGTAAAAACGACTGTGACATTATATTTCATATTGTGTTGAAAAATGTGATTCTGACATGTTTTATAACAAAATTAGAGTGTGAAAACGTACTTAAATATGTAAGCAGAGTGTAAAAGTAAATTTTTAGTTGATGTCATTCTGAGCTGGCTACCCATCCTACAGATGTCCATTTAGTCTTCACAAGTACAGTCGGCGGCAGAAGTCCTGTCGCCTCACCTGCTTCACCGAGACAGGCAGTGTTCATGGACTCGAGAAATACGCACGTTTTCTACACATAATAATCTCGAGTCTATGAACATCGCGTACCTCAGTGAAGCAAGTGAGGCGACAGGACTTTTGCAGCCAACTGTACATCAGGAGACAGCTAAAGGTTTGTACTTCAATATCCTGTATCATTTATTTATGTAGTGTGAGTGGCTTACAAGCTATTAGCCGTCAAATGTGTTGTTTACATTGTGACCACGAGTGCGGGAGAGAGGCCCACAAGACAGAGCTGCCACGGTAGATAAGGCCTGCGGCTAAGTGGTTAAGGGGAGTACCTCTTTTTGGCTAGTCTGAGGTCAACTAATTGCTGGATCAATACGGTGGCATCCTCTTGTCAGTATTAATTTCATTTCAAGAGTTTTCATTCATTGAAACTTGCATGACAACTGACCAGTCCGTATTTGTGCCACATTGGTGCTTCATGGACCTTAAACGTTCACAATGGCCATTACATTCGGGTGGTTTTACAGTAGATGGAAAAAGCAAACAAAATTGAAAGAGTGATGGGGTATAAGAGATCTCACCAGCCAGGGTTTACATAGCTATACAATTTCTTAATGGTTACAACTTAATCATAATAACAGTCTTCTATAGGAACAGAAAGAAATATATGTATGTGTGTTTGTGTGTTGGCAAGGGATGTCTAGCAATACTGTGTGTGTGTTGGCAGGTGATGTCTACCAGTACTGTATATTGGCAGGGAATGTACACCAGTACTGTGTGTTGGCAGGGGATATGCACCAGCACTATGTGTTGGCAGGGAATGTTGGGATGTCTAGCGGTACTGCATGTGTGTTGGCAGGGGATGTGTACCAGTAGTGTGTGTGTTGGCAGGGGATGTGCACCAGTACAGTGTGTGTTAGCAGGGGATGTTTAGCCAGTGTTGTACATATTGTTTAGGTTATAGCTGCGTGATAATTGAGCTGAGCTTTATACCGGTAATGTGGAGGTCAGTTGTTAGGTTGGCAAGAAGTGACCTTTTTGCATTGTTGTTATCTCGCAAGTGAGTCTATACAGTATAGCTACATTAACTTCATCAGCTGTTGAACGATCACAGTAGTTTCTAAAGAGGAGGTGATTAACACAGACCATGGAGTGATGTAATCAATACAGTTTGTACATTCACACAGTTATGGTTCAAACTTAAAAAATTTTCAATTGCCATTTGGTATTTAAACTTCTACTTTACAGAATTTATGTTTCTTTACGGAATAATGTTTAAAGTTGTGAAATGGCCCATTACTTGTATGTATACTGTACAGTGTATAATTTTAGCTTCATTTTAGTGGTGTATATTACAAAAGTACTTTCTTACCCAGGAGGGCTGACTTTATTCTCTGTGAATACTAGCCATCCCCCACAGGGCTAGAATAAAGATTGTTGTAGGATCTGGTCACTTTCCAGTGGATTTGATGAGATCTGCCCACATGGATAAAAAATCCAAGTGAGGTGTACTGCAACTGGAGATTTTTTTTTTTTTTTTTTTTTTTTTTTTTTTTTTTTTTTTTTTTTTTTCACTGTTGTGTGGACCACCAGCACACGGGGGTGCATTATCCCTTTGCATGCAGCAGTCTAAACTCCCTCCCCTTTATGGTACCTTCAGGGCTGGTCTAATGGAAGGTGCAGCCCCACTTGTAGTTCTTGTGTTAACATGGACTTGGACCCACAGCACTGGCTGTAGGATCAAAGACCTTCTCTCCAATCTCCCTGGCAGTCGGAGGCCCCCAGACTCTGTGGTCCCATCCTCCTGGGATTTACCTTGGTAGCCCAGGCATATAGGGGCAGCCCCTCCTTTAGTTTAATTTGTTTTTGTTTTTCACTGCGACCAGAGCGTAAAGGGAGACTGGGGCAGGAGGCCATTCTGCCTCGGGAGAACATCAACAACAACAACAACAAGAGTAGCCTACTTTGATTACGGTATATGGTAACTTGCAAATATTGTATGTAAACTGTAGAATAGCACATTGCATCCATTTAGGCTATATCTTACAGCTACGAAAATAGTGATTGAAGCAAACTCGTGGGAGAATATTATTACAAATTAAACGTACAGTATAGTGTTTGTAGTCGAAAGTAATAGGGGGTAGATAACGCTACTCAGGGAGGTACAGTCGGCAAACAAAGGTTCGTTACCATCCCTTTAACAGTGTGAGGTAATGTTGGTACGCCTGACTGGCGAGTCAGGTGTTATACCTCCGTGCCCCTCCCTCAGTGTCTCCTTGGCAGGTATGTAGGGATGACGTTTTTTCACCCAGTGCTATTTTTTCTGGGTATTTCACGGTTATTCTTGTTCTAAAATACTCAAACGCATTTCCTTATGTTTAATAGTGAATAGTTAAATAGTAAGAGTTCTTGAACACTCGAAATTTAATTTAAAATCAGGCTCAGCTGCCCAGTCGGCGGAATACCAACCCTACCTGGCTTACCGATGTTAAAATTAATATAGGAGTGGTAATGAAACTTTTTTTGCCGACTGTACAGTACAGTATTACCATCATGTTGGCAGACTCAAATGCTTGCCTGGATTGCCTTTATTTTTCAAAACCCTCATTGTTATTACATTTCTGTCCTCTGGGTTCTCCCCCTGTGTTACCTTGTTGATGAACATGAGCATGTGGTATCCATAAAATTTGACAGCCTGTTTGGAATGAAAAGACATACCATACAAATACAAACTTTCATTGCCATACCTTAGAGTTTCCACACAACAACAACAAATATAGACCAGTGGGATGGGGAAGAGGAGGGGGCTCCTTCATGGTGGAATAGCCTTCCCCACAATAAAAACAAGTTCCATGTGGCTTCTACCTCGGCCACTTCAATGATGGGTGATCCTGAGAGTGAGTGTCAGAATTATGTTTGTAGTTAATGCTAGCTATTGTAGGTTACCAAGGCATTTGTATGGATTTCTTGTACAAATAAAAGGTACAGTATAATACCGTACAGTATTTTAGAATTGTTTGTAAAGCCTGCTCATGATACAAAATTTTATGCTGTAGTCAGTCTTTTTATGGATCGACCATACAAAAATTAATGCAACTGCCAGGAGGAGGATCTGCCTACTGAAGAATGTTGGATTGAACAAAATTATTATATTTCGAGGCATGATCAGATGTTTGTAGACTTTTTTATTTTGTATTCTCATAAAAAAGGCCCAGACACTTTCGAAGCAAGACACAAAGGGCTGAGCATAAAAAAAAAAAAAAAAAAAAAAAAAAAATATATATATATATATATATATATATATATATATATATATATATATATATATATATATATATATATATATATATATTGGTATAGTGGAACCAGCACAGCTGGATTTGCTATAGAATACACCCCTTCTCCAGCCCAGGCCCCGTATAGGCATAATCTGGGCTAGAAGGGTCTATTCCGTGACGATCATCAGAAGTAAATTCAAATTCAAATCTGGCGCTGTACTGATAGTGGAGCCACCTGGTGGTGGCGTGATGAGGTATTAAGCCCGCTCCCCCGCTGATCACCGCTCGACCACTCTGTCGCGGAACACGTACCTGTCAACATCTTCGCTCCTCGCTGCTACGCTACGGTATTGTGTCACGTGTTCCTGCTATCGTTTCTTTTGTGTTCTAGTGGCCTGCCTGCTGTGCAGATGTGTGTGTGTGTGTGTGTGTGTTTTAGGAGTTAGGGTGTTAATGTGGGAATATTTTCCTTTCCTAGGGCTAGTTAATTTTCTTACCTAGTGGAGGGGGCTCATTTGGGCCTCCTTTTTTCGGGGTTTTCTCCCCTTATCCCCCTCTCACCCTTCCTCCTGCCACTAGTACACTTATTTGGTGTGTTTTCCTCGTTTTTTTTTAGGTTTTTAGCGAGGTTTGGCCTCCCCACGTGGGGCCTTTACCTCCCCACGTGGTATGTGTGTGGGGGCTTGTAGCCCTCTTGTGCCCTCCCCGAGTATTGTGTTAGTCCACGCGGTTTGGGGGGAGCGAGAATTGTGCCCAGATTCTCCCTTCCTCTCCCTTGCGTGTTTTTTAAGTGTGTTTTTGTTTTTTCCCAGTGTGGTGTTCCTGGGTTTTTGGCCCTTCAGGCTGCCTAGTATGTTGGGGGCTACTTTTCGGGGTTTTTCCCCTTCCCTGTCCTGCCTCCCTTCCTCCTGCCACTAGTACACGTCATTTGGTGTATTTTTCCTCGGGGTTTTTTGGTGTTAGTGAGGTTTTTTCCTCCCCACGTGGGGCACTTACCTCCCCACGTGGTGCGGGTGTAGGACTACTTAGCCCCTTATTGATGTTTCCCCCGAGAGTGGTTTAGTGTTACGTGGGGTGCGGGGAGCGAGGATTGTGCCAGGTTCTCGTTTCCCCTTCCCAGCGTATTTTTGGGGTTTTTTCTGGTGTCTTCCCAGTGTGTCTGTTACCCTGGGAATTGCCCCTCAGGCTGTCTGTGCCTCTCCTTTGGGGCCTGCAGACCGGGGGTTGTTTCCCCGCCCCCGCGGGGTTTTTTTTTTGCCTTTCGGGGTTTTTTCCCGGGTTGGTGCGTGTGGGGGTTTTGTTTGGGGTTCGTTCCCGGGTCCGAGGGGGCTTGCTATCCCCCTCTGCCCGTGTCCAATTTTTTTTGTGTGTGTCTTTGTACGCGTGGCTTCACGTGTTAACCCCCCTTTTTGTGAGTTTTTTCTCCCGCAGTCTACTCGTGCCTTGTGTGCCTCTTCGGGGTGTACTGTGTGGGTGTCCCCTGACGGCCACCAGCATCGTTCGCCCCACGCACCCTGCTTCACCCCCAAGGCTTGCGACCCTTTGGTGTGTAGTGTGGAAGGTGTATGTTGTGTTTTTCTCTGCACGTGGCGCGTACACGTGTGCGTGTTTGCCCCTTGTGTGGGGATTTTCCCCGTGTGTGTGTTGATTGGTGTGTGCGCTCACGCTGTGACTGTCTTCCCCCGTGTGCGGTGAGTACTTGTTTGGGTTTTTTCTCCTCGGGTTTTTTAGCCCTGTGGGGAGTTAGGTTATTTATTTGCACGTGTCCCTTCTCCCCTGTGTCTTGGGGCCTCTGCACCTTTTTGGTGTTTTTCCTTGTCAGCTCTTTTAGTGTCTTTAGGATATTATTCTGATAATGTTGCCTGCACTTCTGTAGCTGCCTTACCAAGCAACGTTTTACTCACTACACCTGCTTGACTTCTTGCTACTACTGTACTGTTCTTAGTCTGCGTTGTAGCATTCTTCTTCGTGCAGTACTGTATTTTCAACATTCAGTACCATCTTTTTTCTTACAATTCAGTACGGTTTTTATAATTTTTAACATTATGCGGTAGGGTAGTAAGACTTTCTATCTTTCTTCTTACATAAACTCTTACTTTGTGCTTGCCTTTATTGGGGGTAAGAGAAGCTTATTACTTTCTGGTAGAGTAACAAGTTCCTCCTTTAAAACCCTCTCCCTCCTTGGGTTTCCTAGGGTATACTCTCGGCTTTTGGGGACCGTGTTTGCGGGGTTTTTTCCCCAGCAGTGTGGGGGTGAGTATGTGTGGGTTAGTGTTTTGCCTTGGGAGTTAGTGTTTTCCTCCCTCGGGGTGTTTTGTGTTTTTCCATGTGTGTACACGTGGATTCACGTGTTAACCCCCTTTTTTCTCCCGCAGTCCACTCGTGCCTTGTGTGCTTCTTCTGGCTGCACCGTGAGGTTGTTCCTCGACGTGCATCACCACTGTTCACCTCACACATGCTTCTGCACTCCCAGGAGTACGTTCCTGCTACGTGCCTCTCGGGGTCACAGGGGATCAAGCTCCTAGCACCCCGCCGAGTCCCCGTCGCCTTCCCTGGATGGTTCTGTGCCTCCCTTCCGTGGTTTCCCACCATTCCCGGAAGCGAGCCAGACCACCACGCTGGCCCCCCTGGCTACCTGACCGGTACCAGGACCCAGCAGGGAAGCTGCTTCGTCTCCCCCAAGGGCGAGCTCCTCGAGCCGCTCTCGGGGGTGCAAGCACGAGTCCAAGAGGAGGTCTCGCCCTCGGGTCCACAGGGTTTCGGGTCCCTAGCACCCCGAGAGGCCTCCTCTCCTTCCTTTAGTCGGCTCTGATAACCCCCCCGAGGTTCCCACCTCAGCAGGAGGGGGTCAGACCATCGGGCTGCACCCCTGGTCACCTCCCAGGTACCAGGGCCCAGCAAGGAAAGGCTCCTTCTCCCCCGCGGACGCGCTCAAAGAGCCGCTCCCAAGGGAGCAAGCGTAGCACCAAATGCAGGTCCTCCTCAGCTAAGGACCCGGTGGGGTACCGACTGACGAACCTGCAGGTCCCTGCCAACTAGGCTCCGACCACAGCCTAGGGTACTACCCATGCACAACCTAGTACCAAAGAGCAGGTCCCTCTCAGCCAAGGACCCGGTAGGGTACTAACTGACAAACTTGCTAGGACCTGGCCAGCTAGGGGGCTACCCAGGCACAACCTAGTGCCAAGAACAGGACCCTTTCAGCCAAGGACCCGGTGGGGTACTAACGGGCAAGCCTGCTAGGACCTAGCCAGCTAGGCTCCTACCACAGCCTAGGGTGCTACCCATGCACAACCTAGTGCCAACAGCAGGACCCGCTCAGCCAAGGACCCGGTAGGGTCCCGACTGATAAACCTGTTAGGACCTGGCCAGCTAGGGTTCTACCCATGCACAACCTAGGGCCAAGAGCAGGACCCGCTCAGCCAAGGACCCGGTAGGGTACTGACTGACAAGCCTGCGAGGACCTGGCCAGCCAGTCTCCTCCACTATCTAGGTGCTGCCTATGCACAACCTAGCACCAATAGCAGGACCCGCTCAACCAACAACCCGGGAGGGTACTGACTGAGAGGCCTGCTGGGACCTAGCCAGCTAGGCTTCGACCACAGCCAAGGTTCTACCTGTGCACTACCTAGGGTCTACCTCGGGCTCAGCCAAGGCGCTACCTATGCACAACCTAGGGCGCTACCCGGGGCTCAACCTAGTGCGACATGGTTCTCAGCCTAGGGGCTACCTGGACCTGAACCTAGTGGCTACCTGGACCTGAACCTAGTGGCTAGCTGGACCTGAACCTGGGGTCCCAGCCTAGGGGGTACCTGGGACTCAGCCTACGGCAGCTAGTTCATGAGAGTTTATAACACACAGCCTCTTTGCCGTGTGAGGGAAATAGGAGAGCGAATGCGATAACGTTTCAAAACGTTCTCAGAGCTGTAACAACACTCAAACTCGGGGTTTTTTCCAGTCACTGGCCTCCCTGACATTGACGTTTTTACGTCCCTCTTTTCCCGTAATGATTCGCAGGTGGTCACCAGGGTTCTCCGAAACGTCAATCATTCTTTACCAAGAACGAGACACCCTACCCTGTGCTGACGTAGGGTTTCAATTGAGGTATGTCTTCCAGCGGTGGGGCAACTGTTGGTCCCCCATAAATTCCCACAAAAGTTTGTTTATTCATAGTTTGGCTTAGCCTCCCCAGACATTTCAGGTAACTGCTTGACCCACCAGTCTTCTGTTCTGCTTGGCTGGGAAGTTTTCAAAGTAGTTTCCTCACCTCACGGTGGTCCTTACCAAATTCAAACAA
Organism: Petrolisthes cinctipes; assembly: GCA_033782935.1. Classification (NCBI taxonomy): domain Eukaryota; kingdom Metazoa; phylum Arthropoda; class Malacostraca; order Decapoda; family Porcellanidae; genus Petrolisthes; species Petrolisthes cinctipes. The sequence continues at coordinate 43,823 of JAWQEG010000238.1, read as the reverse complement.
ACCATTGATAAACTATACGGCTCCGGTTGTTGCCTACCGTCCTACCAAGCTGCACATGTCACTCTTGGTGTCATGTCCAAGCTCTCAAGGATGATATTACAGCTACCCTAGTCCTCGCCTCGGATCACCTGTTTTGTATCCCCATAACAGGGAGACATGGAGCAGCAAGATTTGTGTCTTGTACACCATACTCACTCAATGGGGGCTTTTTAACTACGTCCTTAACCTTTCATCGCACGCATTCCACTTGGGGATGCGGGTGAGGGGATATTGGGGCTTCGGCTTAGCCTGGTCGATGCCTTGTATTAGTGCTCAGGACGGTCCTGGCATTACACTCTCGACACTGTCCTAGACAGCCTCGTGAGATTTAAGGTTCGCCTCATTCCCTAGTGGGGGAGCCGGCCAATTATGTGCCACCCCACAGCCCCACTTTTGCAACGGTACCCGTTCCTGAACCCGCCCTTCTCACCTTCCCTGCCGCGTCGCCGGTAGGGGACTCGAGTCCACCTGGGGATTTTGGAGCCGTTCCTGTTCCCCCAATCTCTCTGGGTCTCGAGTCCCCGAGGGGCACCCTGGCGGAGGAGCTGGCTGCCTCTCCTCCCCCTTTCCCGTCGCCTCATCCTGTGGACGACGGGTACCTTCCCTACTCTTGGGCCTTTCTTCCTTCGTCCTGGACTCACTCTTCAGAGGAGGTCAGACGGGTGCGTAGTCTCCCGATCCTTCTCAACCAGAGGTTTGGGTGAGGAGGCACGACGGGCTAGTGAAGCGGGAAGCGGACGAACTTTTCGGTTTGTCCGTAGGCCACGCGCCCTTCCCCACCTACCATGGTGGAGGCGGCAGGACCCGTTCCTGGACCTGCTCTCTCCGAGTCCCCGCGGTGGAGCGGGTACGGGATCTGGGGGGGGGGGCGGGACATCCACCACATCCTTCAGGACGAGGTATCTGTTCCACTCGCTCTCCCTCACCCCCTGTGTTGCAATGGGGACTCCGCCCACCTTACCACAGGGTCCCCGTGGGAGACAGAAAAGGGGGAGGGTGCGCCCGAATGGAAAAGGTCGGACGACTTACCTTCTGTCACCAGTCATCCCATACGTCATCTCCATTCTGTACAGTCTCATGGTTAGAACATCTTGGTGTTTCTCTTCTCCTCTCGGGATATTTTACCCGAACCTAGGCCATAGCCTAGGTTCAGAGGGTCCTCGACCCCCTGGCCTATCCCCTCGAGGGTGTCTTTAAAGACTTACGACTTGTAACACTTTCTGGTTTTAACAGAAAGTTGTCCGTATATAATGATAATAAATTATATGCGTAACAACCCTTCCACAGCAGCTACCACCCTAGCTTTGGGAAATCGTTTTACGATGGTCGGCCACCTCCACTGTTCGCCTCACACACCCTGCTTCACGCCCAAGGGTTACGACCCTTTGGCGTGCGGTGTGTGCCGCCCCGGGGCTGAGCTGTGTCGGGAGACACCCGCCTCTGCCTGCCCCCAAAACTCCCCCGCCCTTGTCTCCCTTCGTAACACGAGGACTAGGGCCGGGAGAATGGCGGGCCCAGACTCCCTCCTGGCCCTTCACCGCGTCCTTTTCCTACCTGACCTTCGAGGGGGTTCCTCTGGAGGTTTGTCACCTCCTCCAGAAAGCTCTCTTCCTGCTCGCCTTAGCTACAGGGTACAGGGCCTCTCAGTTGGTAGCCCTTACCCGTCACACAGCCTTTTCATCTGTAAGCCCTAACCTTACTTCTTTAACTATCCCCCCCTCTCCTGCTTTCCTAGCTAAGAACGAGCAGGCTGACGACTGGATTGGCCCTCTCGCAGTACCCTCGTTCCTGAGGGATGGAAGTTTCCACCCCCTCTGTCCAGTCCACGCGTTTACTACATACGTGGAGGCGACGAGAGGGGCTTCTCCGGACCACCTCTTCTACAACTCTAGGTCCGGTAACCCTCTTTTCCCTAGGTCAATCAGATGAGTGACTGGATATATATATTAAACACAGGATTACTGCATCCTTGTGTCCTCCTTCATCCCCTCGGGATCGCATGACCTGAGCCGGGGCCATAGCCCTAGCTCAGAGGACTTTAATAAAAAGGGGGTGGGGGGGGCCGGGGGCACCCCCTCTCCTGTACCTGACCCCTTGAGTCTGCCTATAAAGACTTTAGTTGGTTAACAATTCTGGTCTATAACAGAATAGTCTACGGTATATATATTTTATTATAAGCTATTACAACACTTCCACCACAGCTAGTCCCCTAGCCAGTGTTGGAAGTTGCTTTAGCTTCAGCCTCACCTTAGCTCGGTTACCTTTTATGATGGGGGGGGGGCCCAGGGTCACCCCCTCTCCTGTACCCGACCCCTCGAGTCTGCCTATAAAGACTTTAGTTGGGTAACGATTCTGGTCTATAACAGAATAGTCTACGGTTTTTATTTTATTAGCTACTACTACACTTCCACCACAGCTAGTCCCCTACCCAGTGTTGGAAGTTGCTTTAGCTTCAGCCTCACCCTGCTCGGTTACCTTTTTGTTTCCCCGCTCTCTCGACCGCTCTTAACTAAGCACGTGATTGCCTCCACCTCACCTCCCACCTACCGCATCGCATGCATAGCAAATCCAGCTGTGCTGGTTCCACTATACCAATAATAGTGCATTTGTCGCGGCTTCTAGCCGCTTAAATTGTATTTATTGGTTGTGGAACCAGCACAGCTTTGACTGTCCCACCCACCTCCCGATGCATTGGAGTGATCGAGCGGTGATCAGCGGGGGAGCGGGCTTAATACCTCATCACGCCACCACCAGGTGGCTCCACTATCAGTACAGCGCCAGATTTGAATTTTAATTTACTTCTGATGATCGTCACGGAATAGACCCTTCTAGCCAAGATTATGCCTATACGGGGCCTGGGCTGGAGAAGGGGTGTATTCTATAGCAAATCCAGCTGTGCTGGTTCCACAACCAATAAATACAATTTAAGCGGCTAGAAGCCGTGACAAATGCACTAATATATATTGTAGTGCCCCAAGCACTAGGTTTTCCCATTCTCTATGTTACAACTGCTCATCCCCGCCTTCACCTGGAAAGGGCTTCGCCGTAGGCCCTAGCCCTAGCTTCCTTAGTCAGTGGTGGCTGGTGGTGTGGTTGGTATGACTATGGCGTCAGATGGTCAGGGTCCGGGGTTCAATCCCGGCAGGGATAGTATTATTTTTACACAAACTATTTTTTTACTATTTTCACAGTTCCCGGTAGTCTTCCCCCAGTTAGGTCCCGGTAGTCTACCCCCAGTTAGGTCCCGGTAGTCTGCCCCCAGTTAGGTTCCGGTAGTCTGCCCCCAGTTAGGTCCCGGTAGTCTGCCCCCAGTTAGGTCCCGGTAGTCTGCCCCCACTTAGGTCCCGGTAGTCTGCCCCCAGTTAGGTCCCGGTAGTCTGCCCTAGTTAGGTTAGGTTAGGTTAGGTAGGTTTGGTTTTGTTAGGGAGTAACTTTGTCATGACGCCTGCGGCGAAGCCCTCCCCTCTGGCCGCAGCACGCGAAGTGCGCACGCAGGTGGTGTGCCCAGGTGGAGCCGCCAGATGCAGAACGAGATGCGTGTGTGTGCTCGGCTCGCTACACCACAATGCTCTGACGTTGGAGATTAGCCAGCAGCAGTCTAGTCTATGGCATACCCCATAAGAGGAGTAGGCCTACTGCTTTCGTTTTACGTGGGTAACACTTTAAGGACCCTGTGTTCGTGTAGTATAATTGGAGGCTTCTGATTCCTCCTGACCATGCCACGAAACACGCTCCTTCTATATAAGTGGTGATTCGTGGCAATATTTGGAGGACTCACTAACTTTCAATTTTCTGACTACATCACAGGGTATGCCTTGAGGGTCTGAGCACCCCTTTGGCCCCAGCCATTCCCTTTCAATCCTTCAACTGTCCTTCGATCCTTTCATTCTATTGCCTCCATGATTGCTGTTCCATCTCTTTATCATCTTCTCCCTCGTCCTACCGTATCTACAGTTTATGGTATTATAGACATAAGGCTCTCTTTCATTCTCAATCAATTTATTCTGGGGCATAGTGTTACGACCCCTCAATACTAGACCCGTTGGGTCGTTTGCAGCGAACTACCCAGCCAGGAATCAAGATGGTCAGGCAGATTATCCCCTAGTTTAAGCTTCAACCAATCAAATCTTTACCCCTCTGCCAATGGGAGAGGAGGATTTAGTTAACGTCACATTTTGGCGGGAACTAGAACTGTATAAATAGTGAGGGCAGGTGGTTTAAGGTAGGACTCCACAGAGAGCTTTCATATGGTGTACATATCTTGTGTTGTGCATCAGTCTTCCACCAGGATCTTCTCAGGGTATCTTTTAGCTCTGCCCACCTCTTACTTCATTGTGCTTAGTATACATATATATAACTTTTACCTCTGCCCTCTCCTTATGTATAAGTGTAGCCTAGACAAATAGGACATCAGTTTAGGTCTCTGAATTCTATAGGTGGTGTTACTTGTATTCGTGTTATTTAATATTTTGCAATGTATGTTTTCCCTTGTTTATATTAATTTATGTGTTGTTAATAATATAATTATACTGTTAAAATTACTTTATCTTTCTCCATGCCCTTAAGTTATACTGATGTTGCAGTCAGAACTATTAAGCGTTCACTCTTTAATCTTAAATCTAGTGTTGGGCCCAATCTCCAGGCATGGCCAATAGAGATTGGAATAACATGTACGTTGGGCGTAACATTAATGGCGACCTCGCCAGGATCTTCGGATCGTTAAGTAACACCTATTCTATTACTGTGTAACTGTTGGAATTCATGATACTTGTATATTTTTTGTTTATGGTGCAGTTCTGTGGTACAGTGTTGTTATTAACTTGGTTGGCCGAAAAGCACTCTCAAAGTGTCTTTCCTTGCTTGTGTGTGCGGCTACACAAAAAGGCACTTTCCTTTCGAACACCAGACGAATTGTTATGGTATTCATCTCTAGAACAATTTAAAGTGTTAAATCTATTCGTTTAGTCATTGATTCTATTTCAGAATTGGGGAATTCGGGTGTTTTATCATTCATATCATTTTTCTTGTGAAAAATCTGGAGTACCTCGCGTAAAACACACATCGTTTGGAAGTTGTCCTAACCAAACCTTGTCTTGTACACTGCTCCTCAGTGTATCCCCCTACTAAACGAATTGATTAACACCTTTCTAAGAGAGCATTTGGTAGTCGTTAGCATAGACTTAGGGCTGTGTCTGCGATTAGGCCGCTGCGTTCAAACCAAATTCACACTCTTCTTCTACACTTCATATTTAGTACATAAGGAATTTAGTTTATTATGGAAGGTGAGGGTATTGATATAGACGAGTTTATCTCTAAACCTTCTCATGAATACATAGAATTGTTAAGAAAAGAGGACTGGGTGAAGGTAATAACCCACTATCAGATCACTTTACCTTGCCCTTCATCTAAGATTACCAAAAGTAATATTAAGGATATTGCTGTACAATACTTAGTCAATGCTGGACTTATGAATCTTCCTCCCTTACCTAATGATGAGGAACCTGACCCTTATAACCTTTCTCTAGGTTCTCCTATTCAGGCAACTGCTAACTCTGATAAAATGCCTCAGTCACTTGGGGGTTCTTTGACAAATTCAGCAGAAGTTGAAAAATATAGAATAGAAATGCAGTATAGGTTAGAGCAGCAGAAAATGGCTCTAGAGCAGCAGAAAATGGCCCTAGAAGAGCGCAAAATTATGCTAAACATTGAACTCGAAAGGGATAAGTTAGCCGTCTCAAAAGATAAGGTAAAGGAGGAAATCAGGATTAGAGAGAAGGAAATTTCTTTTAATATTTCTAATGCATGCTCTATGATACCCACTTTTGATGAGGGTGATATAGAAGGGTCTTTTAATCTTTTTGAACTCCTCGCTGCTAAGAGCGAGTGGCCAAAGGAACAATGGATGATCCTAATTGCACCAAAGCTCACTGGTAAATCATTTCGTGTCTACATAAATTTAGACCGGCCCGAAGACTATGACTTTGTTAAGAGACAACTTCTTCATGCTCATTCTGTAACTCCAGAGACGTACCGAAATAAATTTCGAAAACTTGCCAAAGCAAAGCAACAATCATTCATAGAATTTGCTAATGAAAAACTTAAACTCTATAAGAAGTGGCTAAATGCTCTTGAAGTGACTACCTATTCGGATTTAGTGAATCTCATGGTCCTAGATGAGTTTCAAAACAAAGTGCCCTTTTCCATTGTTAAGTACATTGAGGAGAGGGATGAGAGAGAATTGTTTAGGGTGGCAGAGCTGGCTGATGCACAAGCTTTGAGACTAGAGACCTGGGGAAGACTGGAAGGAGAGCACTCTTTTAATGTAAAAGCTTCCTCTGGTCATGTCCCTTATAATAATGCATTTTCAGATAAGCCGAAGAACAATGATTGGTCTGGTAACAGAGTAACTTGTGCTTATTGTAGGAAACCCGGTCACACTATTGCTTTCTGTAAACACCCAAAATGTGTAAACAGTAGGACAAATCCCAGTTATGTCATGTCAGGCTCGTCAACCTCTCCATCTAGTCCAGTAGCTACTAATAATGGTAATGGTTCTCAACCAGAACGATTGTTTGAAGATTACATTTTTCTCGGCCATGTCTCTCTTACAAAGAATGGTCAGTCATACCCAGTTAAGATCTTGAGGGACACGGGGGCCGCTCAATCCATATTGTTGAGTAATACGGTTCCTTGCATAGAAAATAACTTCACTAGAGACAAAGTGCTAATCTCGGATCTTACTTCCAACACCCAGTATCCTTTGGCCCAAGTTTATCTAAATTGCCCTCTTGTCAGCTCTTGTGTCCAGGTGGCTGTCAGAGATGAACCCATGCCAGCAAAAGGAATTCAGTTACTACTTGGTAATGATATAGCAGGAAAACTAGTAGTTCCTAATGTCCTAATTCCTGAACAGCCACAACCTGTATGGCATCCTGACCCTTCAGACCTGTTTCCCTCCTGTGCAGTAACCCGTTCACAGGCTCGTCCAGCTCCTACGGTCCCGATTCAGTCACCTTTGCCTTCCACTCCCTTAATCCCTGACTTGCTCTCTAGAGAAGAGCTGATAAAGGCCCAGGAGACTGATCCTTCTTTGACCTCTGAGAGACGTGTTACTGTACAAAAACGGCTCAATCCAGTAACTTACATAATAGCTACACCAGACAGGCGTAAGAAAAGCCAAATTGTTCATGTTAATCTAATCAAACCCTATCATTCCAGACAACCAGAGGAGGCTTATGGAGATCCTGTTAAAGTTAAGGAGTTGGGTAACACAACAGATGACCATTGTGGTGCAGCTACCCTGTGTGTAGCGGAGACGAATCCTGTGGTGACTACTGAGGGGGACACTTATGGAGTAGATGATGGAGAAATGGCCAGTTGGCCTTCATTTCAGGAACCTCTCTCCAACAATGCCCTTCTTAAGAACTTATCACAACATTACGATAATTTGTCTAACCAACAGCAGTCAGATTTAGTTTGCTTATCTAACCAATATCCCTCGGTGACCTCTGATTCCCCTGGGTTTTGCACTTATCTGTTTCATGAGGTGAAGTTAGTTTCTGCTGCTCAATCTCCTATCCGTCAAGCCCCATATAGACTAAATCCATCTAAGAGGACAATCATGGACCAGGAAGTTGATTATTTGCTAAGTAACAACCTGGCGGAACCCAGCATGTCTCCTTGGGCTTCCCCTTGCCTGTTGGTACCAAAGCCAGATGGGTCACACAGGCTTTGTACAGATTATCGTAAGGTTAATCAGGTTACCATCCGGGATTCCTACCCGTTACCATTAATATATGATCTCGTTGATCGCATAGGAGTCTCAAAATATATCACGACTATTGATCTTATGAAAGGGTATTATCAAATTCCCCTGTCTGACAAAGCCAAAGAGATTTCTGCTTTTATCACTCCTTCAGGGCTCTTTCAGTACAAAGTTTTACCATTCGGTATGTGTAATGCTCCTGCTTCCTTTCAAAGAGTGATGGACTGGGTGATATCAGGTCTTGATGGAATTGGAGCCTATTTGGATGACGTGGTTGTGACAGGAGATACGTGGGATGAACATCTGGCTCGCCTACACCTCCTCATGGGTCGACTTCAGAAAGCAGGACTTACAATCAACCTTCGGAAGTGTGTCTTTGGAAAAGGAACTGTTGAGTACTTGGGACACACAGTCGGAGGAGGACGAGTACGACCCAAGGATGCGAATGTTGCAGCTGTCCTGTCCTTCCCTACACCTACAACAAGAAAGGAAGTCATGAGGTTCCTGGGGATGTCTGGGTACTACAGGAGGTTTTGTAGCAACTTTGCAGACGTCGCAACACCTTTGACTAGTCTTGTGAGCAAGAAGGTGCCTTTCTGCTGGACAGACAACTGTGATGCCGCCTTCCAGAACCTAAAACTATTCCTCTCCTCACAACCCGTCTTGCATACTCCAAACTACACAAAACCCTTCCATCTACAAATCGACGCAAGTGGAGTTGGAGTAGGTGGGGTCCTATTGCAAGAGTCTAGTGAAATCATCCACCCCATAGCCTACTTCTCAACCAAGTTGAAACCCTACCAGCGTAATTATAGTACCATTGAAAAAGAAGGGTTAGCCTTGGTCCTAGCAGTAAAGAAGTTCGAATGTTATCTGCAAACCAGTCCCCACGTAGTGAAAATATTCAGCGACCACAATCCCTTAACCTTTATTAACTCGATGAAGTCTGCAAATCAACGTATCCTTCGATGGGCTCTTCAATTACAACCATATAATCTTCTGGTAACGCACATCAAAGGGACTGACAACCTCGTCGCGGACACACTGTCCAGGGCGTTTCCCGTATAACTGTGACTCCCTGCAACAACCCAACACTTCTACTTGTGTGGGGTCACCTATAATCTACCTCTTCCGGAACCCCTACAGAGGTTTTGGTGAAGGGGGTATGTTACGACCCCTCAATACTAGACCCGTTGGGTCGTTTGCAGCGAACTACCCAGCCAGGAATCAAGATGGTCAGGCAGATTATCCCCTAGTTTAAGCTTCAACCAATCAGATCTTTACCCCTCTGCCAATGGGAGAGGAGGATTTAGTTAACGTCACATTTTGGCGAGAACTAGAACTGTATGAATAGCGAGGGCAGGTGGTTTAAGGTAGGACTCCACAGAGAGCTTTCATATGGTGTACATATCTTGTGTTGTGCATCAGTCTTCCACCAGGATCTTCTCAGGGTATCTTTTAGCTCTGCCCACCTCTTACTTCATTGTGCTTAGTATACATATATATAACTTTTACCTCTGCCCTCTCCTTACGTATAAGTGTAGCCTAGACAAATAGGACATCAGTTTAGGTCTCTGAATTCTATAGGTGGTGTTACTTGTATTCGTGTTATTTAATATTTTGCAATGTATGTTTTCCCTTGTTTATATTAATTTATGTGTTGTTAATAATGTAATTATACTGTTAAAATTACTTTATCTTTCTCCATGCCCTTAAGTTATACTGATGTTGCAGTCAGAACTATTAATCGTTCACTCTTTAATCTTAAATCTAGTGTTGGACCCAATCTCCGGGCATGGCCAATAGAGATTGGAATAACATGTACGTTGGGCGTAACAATTGCCACAGCATTCCTACATCAGGAGACCATGGCATCCATCAGCAGTCAATTCTCTTGCATATATGCCATTGCACGCCCACATCGAGGGGTAGCCAACGAGCCATATGATAGCACCTCACACACACTTGGCAAGACTAGCCATCAGCAGTCAACCAGGGACCGGCAGGGAGGCAGACACAGCAGCACCTTCCCTCCCCGTTGTCACCTTCAATTTTGTTACTCGTTAGCCCATCCATCCACCAGGTCGACCAATATCACCACAATATGTTCCATTTAGCCTGCAAGCATATACCATCACCACCCAGACCCACAAAGAAGGGCGTGGTGATTAAAGTGGACAACACGGGTTAAGAAGAGTCCGTACAAATCAAGGCTTTGTTATAGTCTGGTCATCATCAGAGATTCAGCAGATGCCAAAGGGAGAAGTTGGGAAGTTGGGCTTCACTGGCATCCACGTTTTCTCCCACATGTAGGATCTAAGAGAATTTCCACTAGCCCCAACCCCGCTAAAAGTGAAACTAGAAGGATGGGAAAAACATTATCATTATATACTGTATCTACCTACAAATTTAGTGGGGATCTGGAGACCAGGGGGACGCACCCCTCACCCCTGAAGATAAACTCACCCTCCAACTGCACCCGGTTGAACGAGGACAACACTCCAAACCCTCCACAATAAATAGAAGGGAAAAACATGACTTGCCCCAGTTTACTGTATCGTATAGGCCTAGGCTACAATGTCATGTTCCCAGCTGCCCCATGGTAATACCAGCACGGAAGCGGAAAAATGACAGCCAGAGAGACATCCACATGGAAACTTAAATCTGTTTAGCGCGGACATCATTCCACACCACCACCAGCAAACGTTCGAACAACTACTTAAGTACGTCTTTCATGCATACTCTAACTGCAACCGACAGGTTCACAGGAGGACTCCAGTAGGCAGGCATGCCGCACATCATTCACATCTTGGGCAAACACAGTGTTGCAGTGGGTATGGTAGGCGGGGATGAAGGATAGAATGTGACTAAGACCAGTTAGTTTACCTGCTCCACAGTTTGGGCTGTGAGAGTTAACACGCGAGCTACCGTGCGGGTGTAGGACTGACTTCATATGGGTTTACGAAAGGATTGTGTGGTGGGTGACTTGTGGCATTGTGGTGATTGGAGGGTCAACAGTTGGAACGACGTGGGTTTTGGGAGACCGATCTGGTCATGCAGAGGGTATTACGTGAGTATAACTAGAAATAACCAACGTCGTGGAAATAACAGGAAAACTATAACTCGGGATTACCCGAGGGGAGTGGACTGTATAATAATAGTTTGATAATAATACCAAGTCCACAATATATACATGGTGTTTGGTGTGAGTTGTTGTAAATATTTTAGAAAGGGAATCACGAGTACGGCTATCGACCTTCGGCTTAAATTTAAGTTAGTATATATATCATATATAGATTATCAGAATTAACCTACATTTACCTCTGTCATGAGACATAAAAGAGGCAAATGTGATTTTTTTCATAATTTTTATAGATATTTAGAATACCAATAATATATTCTTTGTAATTTGTTAGCTAATTCTATGCACTGATAATGTTTTCTAATATCTCCATAACCTCGCTGATGCAGATGCGAATGATACTTGCATTACAAATGCGGACGCGGATACAGATGTGGATGCTGTGCAGATTATTTGGTACATCTTTATTATGTTTTAATCGATAAACACGTGATTTGTTACAAATCTACAAGTGTGGGAAGAAGGGGCACTTTTCCATAGTGTGTAATGCACAAGTAACAGTAAAAAAGAACACTAGTGATTTTACGAGTGTCTACGCTGCCTCCATACTTACAACCTTGCTTCCATAGGGACCCACTACTCGTGTACACTCGTGATACATAATTTCTGACCAGAGTGTGAGGAGCAGAAAGCTTCGAATCGCCTGGTATTGCTCATTTCCCCACCCAGTACACCTATAGGGACTGAGTTCGAATGCAGCTAGGATATGTGTGGTGCCTGCCGTTCGTCTCTGATCAGGGATTACGTATCACGAGTGTACCTGCAGTCGGTGTTTTATTTTTTATATTGCGCAAGGGCGTCAAACAATAGATAGGCTACAAAACATAAGGGTAGACAGTATCCTTGAAAATCTAATGACCACGGGCACACACACTCACAGGCTCACACACACTCACGGAAATATAAAACGAAGCACGAGAATACAGACAGAGAATTACCTTATAAACTACATAAATCCACCAAAACGAGGGTGGCGCACCAGAAGTTCCTCCAAAACATGGTAGTTAAGCAGGTGTCGACAAGGCACATCCATGCAGTGGCAGGCCTCGGGACAGCAAGTGTCGGACAGTGGGGCAGGCCAGACAATGGTGTTCTACAGTGCCAGAGCGAGGCACTCGGCACAAGCGACACTCCATTCAGGCAACCTGTCAGGGTGGCCGGTAACCCTGCAACCTCAAACGATCAGAGACTACATTGTACCTCCGAACCATGAGGCCACGGTGATGGTAGGAATACTTGTGACAGAGAGAGCGGACATCCATCACCACGAGGAGGCAGACGGCCAAAAACAATATAATCTGCTGAACAACTGCAGAGTGTTTGGGCTGAATACTAGAAAGAGACTGAAGGGCAGGCTTGTAGTCACAAATGATGGTAGCATTTATTCCCCCCTTTGACAAAGAAGACTAACCACATCCAGAATGGCATACAGCTCACACATTGTGGAGCTGGAGTGGTCACGAAGACGACGGCCAACCCAACCCCCTGGAGGTGGCTCCAAGTCAGGTGAGAAAACGGCACTACCAGCTGCACCATCAGCTTGCAATGAGACGTCAGTGTAGAGGCAGTATGAAGTTGTAATGGAGTACGTCACTGTTTCCACATGTTCTAGAGCCACCTGCAGCTGTAGAGAAGGCAGTTCCGACTTGGAAGTAAGTGTAGCTCTCATCAGGCATTGGTAACATCCACGGAGGGGGCCCTGGAAGAACGTCTGCAACCATTATATCTAAATTAAGGCTACGGAGCCCAGAGAAAACAGACCTAATAAGAGTACATCCAGCGGGCAGTATGGGAGGGACGGGGGAGTTTGGTCCAAGAGGAGTCCTGACTAACTGTGAGAAGTGGGGTGAAAGATGTGGAAAATGGAGGCACTTGACACCAAGGTAGGTAACATTAGAATATATTCTCTCAACTAAAGGAGGAAGACGCAACTCACACTGCATATGGGACAGCCAAGAATCATTCTCAGCACTCCATTCTGAAACGAAGACAACCTTCCGAAATCAAGTAACCTTGATAGCCAAACCATCTTCCTTAAAAGCATATTGATATTTTGCCTCGTTCAGAATAAGGTTGCATTACTAATTTATTAAAAGCAATTTTCCTGAAACGTTGAAGACTGCGGTCATGATTCTCCCGTGAAGAACCATACATTATTATAATATTATCAGCTATGAATGCATTGGTAGATTCTAGGCAGTTATCGTATAAAATGGAATTAATGACCCGTTGGAAAACTGTTACGGAGTTGGTTAAGTCAAAAGGAATCCTGTTGTTTTGGTACAGTTGACAATCAACCTCGAAGTCAGTGAACAGTATTTCATCATCCATCCCAGAAGGGAATTTGGTAGTAAGCACTTTTCAAATCTAATCTACTGAACACTATAAATTTAGTAAGGTTATGTACAGCCATGGCTGATAGTGCTGGACCAACAGCAGGGTTCCAGGAGTGTTGTCGTCCAGAAACTGTCTGCTTCATATCTCGGGCTTCGACTCAGGTGGGCTAGAGATTATGGTATCCGAGTGTATACCAATTCACTGTCACACTGTCAGGGAAGGGATAAGCATCTGGTTGTATGAAGAGTTCTACAACCATGCAATGCTTATGTCGTTATGTCGTTCAAATGTTCTCGGGGGGCTTACAACGACACTCGCTTCGCTTAATTGCCACCCCAACCATTTGCTAAAAATTATAATGATTGGGGCCTCCACATACAAACTGCCCATGGGCATTTGTAGCTAATTTCCATTCTATGATCTTGATCCGCTGATATATATATATATATATATATATATATATATATATATATATATATATATATATATATATATATATATATATATATATATATATATATATATATATATATATATATATATATATATATATATATGTGTGTGTGTGTGTGTGTATATATATATTCACGCTCTTGACCGATATATAATTATGTACTGCTTGTATTACCATCATTCCACATGGTCTCAGCTTTATATGTAACAAACCAGTACCACTAAGACAAGTTTCTGTACACATGTTTTCTGCTGAGTGTTTTATCCATAACTACACTTGTATTGATAACCTCTCCCAGTCAGATAAAGAACCCTAGATAGTTTCATGCATTAGTGCAATATACTGTACATCGTTACACGTGACAATATCCACTGTTGCAATCTTTAAGCACAGAGCAAAACAAGGGGGATTTAGTTTGCTTGCCAATTTGTACCACCACCTAAAAAATATCGAATTCGTTGTAATTAATGTTGTTCATCGAGTGTCAGTATATGTGAGATAACGTGGCAATTTCACACAGTCCTTTAATTGGGTTTGTTAGGTTCCTCCCCAACACAATAGTCAGTCTTCAGTATTCTCAGAAGCTCAGGAAACACATTCACTAAACATCTGTCATGCAGTTGGATAATGATGGTTAAGTCACGGTTCAGTTTCTTTCGTTTGGGTGCTTACCAATCACTACTACAACTACTATGGCAGTGATGAGATAAGTTTTTGTTTGACTAGTATGATAGTGTTGGATAGTGTGAGTTCTAAATGTGTGTGTGCTGAGAAGTGTGATAGTGTATAGGGATAGTGTGACAATGGTGAGATAGTGTGACAGTGTGGTAGGGATAGTGTGACAGTGTAGGGATAGTGTGACAGTGTAGGGATAGTGTGACAGTGTAGTGGGGATAGTGTGACAGTGTAGGGATAGTGTGACGACGTTGGATAGTGTGACAGTGTTGGAATAGTGACAACGTGGGGATAGTGTGACAGTGTAGGGATAGTGTGGCAGTGTAGGGATAGTGTGACAGTGTTGGAATAGTGACAACGTGGGGATAGTGTGACAATGTAGGGATAGTGTGACAGTGTTGGAATAGTGACAACGTGGGGATAGTGTGACAGTGTAGGGATAGTGTGACAGTGTAAGGATAGTGTGACAGTATTGGGATAGTGTGACAGTATTGGGATAGTGTGACAGTATTGGGATAGTGTGACAGTGTAGGGATAGTGTGACTGTACACGGATAGTGTGACAATGTAGGGATAGTGTGACAGTGTTGGAATAGTGACAACGTGGAGATAGTGTGACAGTGTAGGGATAGTGTGACAGTATTGGATAGTGTAAGTTATGCAGTGTGACAATTGTTATGATACTGTACTATTTTATTAGACTGGCGTGATTGTGTGTGTGTGTGTGTTAAATTTTCTAGATACAAGCTGGAATAGTGTGATATTCAGTAAAAATAAGTTATTATACTGTATATATAGTGAAGGGAAAGCATACGGGTAGATTATTATTATTATTATTTTTATTACAGGGATCGACAGGGTTGCATGCATAATTATATAGGACGATATAAGTGTTGCATTATGGTATAAAAATGTCTCCTTCTGTGTTCTCCTCCACGTACGTACACTAACTTACTACCTCACAGCCATATCCATATTACTTATAAATTATTCTTTCGTACCTTTCAATTTTTGTCAGTGTTGCATGTCGTTCCCTTACGTGTCAGTGTTGTATGTAATGGGTTTGTACGTGTTCTGCCATACTGTACTTATTTTGTATTTGCATATTTTTTGGGGGGTTAAGCGACATAACATAATATAACGAACACTTCCGGACTCGTAACCCCTCCCTCTTGCCACTCTCTCTGACGTCACACATGACCCAATTCCTACTTAGTCTCTCTCTTGCCTCTTCTTGGCGTATCGTAAATCCTAGCTAGCTCGTATCCTCAGCAGGAATGTAATTTTATGCGTGTGTGTGTGTGTGTGTGTGTGTGTGTGTGTTTGAGGTTTAATTGTAGTAGTATCATAATTTTTTTATCGTGAATAAATCTCTCACCACTGTTAGACTGTGTACCTCTGCTAAGTGGCCGGTGAACATCAAGGGTAGAGAGAGGTTGTCATGACTACGTTATGGGTGGGGCGAGGTTGACACACCGCCGACCACACGCTTGTTGAATGTCCTTAGTTGTAAATATTTTTAAAATAACTTGTAGGGAAAGGTTGCTCTTACAGGGATTCGGAGTGTAAGTATACCCAACTTGAAAATTCACAATATTCTTATTTTAATCGATCTAGAGGAGAATAAATGTGCAAATGTGGTCAATCTGACACGCTTCAAAATTAGAAGCAAGGGTTGTATGTCTGCGCTTACCACACATTACAATTATAATTAATATAGAGATACAAATATTTTGAATACTACTATACATTCACATTGGTAGAGGTACAACAGATATAAGGGATGACAGTGTAGGAGATATCGAGCGAGGTGTGGGAGGTGCAGTGTGGGTCCTTGGCACTCTGGAGCCTCACCACACCGCGCACGCTCAACATGTTGGCACGTAGTTTCACATTTCTCTCATTTACCTCTTTCTTGTCCATGCCAGTGCTTGTTAGAGTGGTAAAGTGTCGGTGACTGGACACATCGATGCATGCAATAACACAATTACCCATTCATAACAAGGGAAGGCAAGTTACTTGGTGTGGGTGTGGAAGGTGCGAGGAACGGGGTGAGGGAGGGTCAGTCAGTGTGTGTCTGGCAATTGTGTGGGAAGGACGTGTAAGTGTCGTGTGTGGCTGCCGGCCCGCCACTAGGGCCATGTGACACAATTTTCATCCTAGATTCAATACCGTTAACTGAGTCAACTCCACCAACAGCAACCGTGGCCCAAGCAGCAGCAGCACCGGCAGTAGGTAGGTGTAGTCTGGCAGCAGATACATCACCCATATAGATAATTATCTAAATATGTTTCATAACAAAGTATGTACGGTATTTCTGTGTTAGAATATACTTTAGGAAGGTGTTTAAAACTAGAAACTATTGCTGCACAACCTATATAATATATAAGCAAGTTACAGTAGCACTGTGAAATGAACTAACTGAGTTTATTTTGTAACATAACTTTATCACACACACACACACACACACACACACTGTAATTATTCTCATATAAACTAGATAATTAGTACTTGTAATTCGTGAGTGTTACGATTTTGAAAACAGATAGTAACTCCAACTTTGACAGACGCCACATGTGCGTCAAACCATAGTAATGGGAGAGTGATTAGTGTTGTTAACTACGAGACTTTGATCAGACCATAGTTAATGTCTGGTTTCGAATTCTGGCAAGGCAGCTGAATCATACCTAAGAGTCCGACTTACCTCCATCTCGGAAAAATGTTGATGGATGATAATAATAATATTATTATCGAGTACAAGACCACTCGTTTATATCACACACAAAGAACGTACATATTTAGATAAAATAGATATGCTTCTGAATTATCCAAACCTGACCTAACCTACCCAAATTAGGACTTGTATTAACTATTGCGTGCTGGAAGGAACTCAGGCCGTAATTCCTGGTGGGGCTATAGGCCCCCAAATTGACAATGTCGTGTCAACTATTGAAGATAAAATTGATCAACTAGAAGATTACCAAGTGTACTTGAACCTTGAGCAAACTTTGATAAAGGGAGCTGTTGGACAATGCTGAGATGAGCACATGAAAACATTAGGGGAAAATTACAATTTTCTCGACTCCATACAGCTCAGGGCTCAACTTAGCAATTTTACTGGTTTATATCAAGAGTCTTGTTCGAACTTTAACCCTGGTCTTAGTGATGTTGTCAACCATCTTGGCAGTCTCAGTGATGGGCAGCTTAGTCTGATGAGCCAGGTGTTACAGCTCGTTCGGTTGTGTTTGGTTATGCCTGCATCAAACGCAGTAAGTAATCGTGCTTTCACCACTATGCGACGAATAGATACTTAGGCTACTTGAGGAGCACAATGACCCACAACAGACTAAACCACGTAATGTGCCTAAATATTCATTCTGCAAGACTAGACAGTGTTAATTATATTACATCCTCGGACAAAGCAATCACAGTTCCTGTTTCTCTTCTCCTGTGGTTGATTTGCATCTTAGATTTTCATGGTGATTTGAACGTTCTGCATATATATATATATATATATATATATATATCAAGATGAAGTCTTTTTTTTTTCACAGACGAATTGCAAAATTGTGTTTCAGTATATGTCTAACATACTCTCATGTGGTATGCAACTCAGTGCAATAAAACTGTACAGTGGAAAAACTTACAAATAAACTTTGACCACCGTTTGAGGTGAAATTTCATCTTGGCAGAAATTTTAATTAATCTATAACAGTCACCAACTCCATCATTAAGCATACATGCCTCATTATACATTAATTTTAAGTAGATGGATCAAACTGGCAAAATATGTTATGTAACTCAACATGTCTGAATAAAAAATAAATGAAACATTCTTATTATGAAATCGTACTGTACCTCTTTTTTGAGTGTCCTGAAATGGCACAAAATGCTTTACTTTACACCTTAAAATTAAATAATTTCTGGGGAGCATGCTCCCGGACCCCCCAAAGCTCGCACATTCATTTTACAGACTGTCTAGCCCCCCCAATTTTTGTTTAACAATCACGGCCCTGAGTCTACAAGTTAGTGTTGTATATATATCGTTGGGGGGTGACTGTCAAGTGGTCTTGTCTATGAATACCATGGGTAACATTTGGGTTCCAAGAGATAAGGGGATAGTACAATGTTGGTAAATCTGGAACAACTAATTCTACTAAACTATTTTAAACAACGGGACACCATTCTTTACGGCACGCTAATCTGGTCTTGCTTCCTGGCATACTTAGGAGGAGTCAAGGCACTCCAATGTACGAAAAGTGTATTAACCCCTTAATAGAAGTAACCTTGTCAATACAATGGCACTGGTCTGCTGTATAGTTGTATAGTCACAAAGGCCAATGCGACGTAGAAGAACACCACTGCTAAACTGTCGCTTTGGCCTAGCCCTATAGGCTAATCCCACACTTTACCATTACGCTAGTGCTAACGTTAGTAGCAGGCTGAACCAATTTGGCTTTGGAAGAATAAAACACTTGAAGATCAACATTGTACCGGTAGTCGTACGTTTCCTGTTTAGCCCAGTTTCTCACCAAGCTTGACGCCAACCTCGGCTGTGGATATAGGCTACTGGCTATGCGACTCATTTCCCCGAGGTGGACTCTACATACACACACGCACACTCACAACACACGTATATTTCTTCACATACACATACTCTATCACTCAATAAATATGTCCAAATAAGCCCAGATAACAACACACCTACAGATCTAATATCTGAACGGATTGACCTGTTATGGGTAAAGTAAGGAGACCAGTGAGGAAGCTACACAATTCGTAACTGTTACAAGTTAGTCAGTTAGGCTAGTTGGGAGGGAAGGGTGGGTGCCTGCATGGCCGAAGGTGTACAGTCACGAGACATAATAAATATTCAGGTTTTGTTGAAGTTTCGAATCATCTGACATACCAGTGAACCAATTACAACGCTTGTCTTGTCGCATACTTGCTGAAGGTGATAATATTATTGTTGAATAGGTACATCAGGCTGATCGAAGCAGATCTGGATACTTATACTATGGATCGTGACTGTACACTAAAAAGAGGTAATGATATCTACAAGAAGTGGTTCTCTCGGTTGTGTGCGACCAAGCAAGCCCTGCAAGCCTATAGGAGTAGCCTATAGAGTATAGACAATGTCCCAGAAACCAGATGATGACGATGAGAGTTATTCTACCTTGTTTGTGCCTATGTCTCGGTTCCTCGATCCAAACAAATAATTTAGCAGAAAGATATCTTAGTTTTAACCTATCATAGTAAGGGGTCAAATTATACTGCTGAAATTAGTGTGTGGACTAAAAAAAACGTAGGAGAAAGAACAATACAGATTTTTTTTTATTTTTTTTTATTTATAGTTGAAAACATACTGGTACTACATAAACACAGTTTCAATAGCTATTTCCGGCACGAAATCTAAATCAGTACCTGTTTGTAGTATTACGGTCTAATACCATGATCTAAATATTAATTTGCCTCGTTGGGTTGTCTTTTCCTTGGTTAGTACACTAAAATATGAAGCGAGATAAACAATGAGGCATTCCATCCGGGTGTTTATTTTCATTGTCTTTACATATTATATACTAGTAGTTCTAACGTATTCTAGCTGTCAGGAAACAAGATATCTTCTCCTCATAGACGCATGATAAATAGTAGCCTAATGGGCGAGTAAAGATTCAGCATTGGTATACGGTATCCAACATATGGCTAACACAAGAGTGAAGCTGAACATTCTTTTCTCATTGCAATCTATGTCGATAATGTAAGGATATGAACTGTTATATTTTGGTAATGTGGTGTACTCTAGTGATACCTGGGCCTTCCTTCAGTACGCCCTATGCCTATATTCCTCTCTGGATAAATCCCACCCTCCAGTCCAGGATGTTACTGAGTGAAAATTTAATTAAGTTTAACTCGTACTTATAAATTATGAAAAATAAACGTGGTATGTTTTGTTTATTTGCTTATTAAACAAAAAAAAGTATATCAGCCCCCCCCCCCCCCCTCCCACTGCCGGGCCCTTGTACTGAAGTAGCCTCTTAATTCTTTCCCCATCCTTGGCCACCGGTGGGGAATGAACCCTTATGATTTTATTTCATATGGTAAACTTCCACCTGAAGTGAGTTTTGTACTAAGCCAGAGTAATTATATAACGAGAGCCTCCTTAAAGTGTCTGTCATTATTCCAACTCGCTCTCCGTTGGTCTGTGACGAATGACTGATATTATGTTATGGAACAGGAATATTCAACCTGTCAACCTGAGTGGATGAGATTACCGGAATAGTTTGCTTTTGGTTCATTAGAGCGCCTTGATTCCTTCCAAGAATGTCAGGAAACAGGACCTGATTAACTTAAAAGAAAAAATATAAATGGTGGTCTGTTGCTTGGAGTAGTTTGGAGGAATGAGTTGCTCCAGATTAACTAATACTGTGCTTCCCTTTTAATTTGAATTGAGTAAGGAGAACACAGGTGGGTAGAGGAGAAAGTGTGTTTATGTGTCTTGCTATAGATAAGGTACATACAGTCGGCGGCAAAAGTCCTGTTACCACATCTACCAAATCATGAAGTAGGTTTGAAGGGCTCGTAAACTGGAAACCCAGAGAAATTTATTAATACGACCCCTGGATATTATTGTAATTCCGTGTGGTGAATGTGTTTGTTTGGTGATTAGGCTTTATATTATCCTTCAAGATCCGCTGAGTGAGACGACAGGACTTTTGCCGCTGTCTGTACAATACACCAACAAAACACTTCCATTGATTCTCTATATTGGTATATTGGTGTGTATAATTATCTTGTTTTTTGAAAGATATATAATTTGAGTTGCGGAATGCCAAATGTAACTCCCATTAAAAGGAAATTTTATTTTGTTTCTTAAAGAAAAATACTTTTCTTATGGAAGTCGAAGAACATGATTACTGTATTTTTCTCTGTTATTATTACGTTATAAAATTACATTGAGTGATGGGAGAGTATTTAAACTATAAAATAAAAACAGACAAAAGACAATACTGATGAAGTCAAGTCATTGATTTTTTAACGTAAAATTATGAAGTTATAATAGTTATCTTGTTTTTTAAAGGAAATTCTTTGTGTTCTGGAATATCAAATACTTTACTGCATAAAGCATATAATATCCAGTTATTCTTTATTCAAGAAAAAATCTTTGTCCTGGAGTATCAACTAAATGAATAATTTTCTCTTGTACTGTTAGACTGATTTTGTAATGGGAGAATACGTAAATTGTACATGAAATATGAGAGAAATTGCTTTATCCTCGTTACGGAAATATAGTTTCCTAAGAGGAAAGAACCATTATAAAGAAAAAAATCAATGTGTAATTATTCAAGATGGATCGAATTTATCAAATCAATACTAATATGCAGTGCATGGTGTGTCCATGTGCACGGCTGTATATATACAGCGTTGAATCCAACAGCTACAAATTACTCCACATGGGTAACTAGCGACGAGAAACAGTGTAGGATAGATGACGCTGAGATCTGAGATGATAATACGACAATCCTTTGAGACTGACCACTGTCGAGGTAGTACCTCGACCGTGAAACTGACATACTGTACAGACAAGCTACAGAAACAAAATGGACGATTCGCGTTACTTTATGTGGAGGTGTTTCAAACGCACATGTTAATCTGCAGGGTTACACAGGAAAACTCAATAGATTTAGGAGGCTGTTGCCATGATCCAGTCATACTACTAAGATTGGACGACATCAGATAAGGTTGAAGAACACTGGTGTAAAGAGTGAAAATATGGGATACAGGAGAACCAAAGAATTTAATATTAAAGGAGCCTCGTCGGACTATCAGAGAGCCAGAACTGTCCTATAAAATTTCCTAGATACACAAGTTGAGGAAAGACTGCTGAACCCGTTCGAACCTATGAAATGAATGACGCTCGTTCCTCCAGGGTGAGTAAACGTTGTAGGCTATGTGTTGATTGCTATATGGCCTTGAAGCCGAAGCAACTTTGACAACGTTCACACACATTACATCGATAACAAATCAGGGGCTGAATTGACATGGAAATTGCCTTTTCTTCAAGTAAATTAGAACATTTTAACGGTGCATCAAAAATTATTGTGCTACGCCGCGTTACCTCTGCTGTCTATGGATTACGAACATATATACATACATGTATGCATTCTTGAAGTGGGCATGTCTAAAATCAATCCAGCCATCTTGTAAAATGTATAACAATCAACAAAAAGCATATCGGTGAATCTGTATCGGGGCCAGAATGACCTTGTACTGTACACTACCGTAAGGGGGAAAAAGACAGACAGTAAGGAAGGACAGCAAGCATTAAAGGAAAGAAGGACATTAAAAGAGAGGAAAGGGATTGGCTTCGGTCCGAATAAGGGTGTCTAGGTCCGAAGAGGTGCACAAACTGTTAAAATAGTACCGGTACCACATCTATCCCGGCAAAGAACATATTGAGGAGCATTGATTTTCTGTGTAACTGCTGTAAAAATCTGGTGATGTGTTCTCATCTTCTACAATACTATGTCTCTTAACCACTGATACATGAGTCAACTCAATACATTGGCTCGTGGCTGTTATTGGGAAAAATTGGAGTTCAAATAACACAAAGGAAGGGCCATAAATAGAATATCCCAATGTTTATCTTGACCTGATCATGTGTCCAAGTGTAAATAGTTAATCTAAGTATATTTAGATACTATTATTTCAATAGAGATAAATAACTAGTCATTTACCTTTAGATCATTTCTATAACTAACACTACCACCTGCATTGCACTGTCGCTTTGGTTTGACGACACGTTACCCTCTATGTATCACGACTAAATATGGGATGTCTCTTGTGAGCCATAACTGCAGAGTCAATAGGGGCAACTGCCAACCAGGTTGATGTGCACCTGAAGGAAATCCACTTGTGATATATCCAAAAAAAGCCACAGAACAGGAGCACCAACCACGTCCACCCTGACCACACCTCATTGTAAACTTGAAATATATGTGTGAACTTAATATTATATATATTTGGTGGAATCGATAATGCAGGAGTTCTTGGTCATCTTTACTACTGTTCTCTTACCCTTACACTTTTCCAATTTGTTTTACCCGTCGTGTTGGTTGTGAGGCAGTGCAGTGCATCATGGGTACACTTACAAAATTCCTTCGTATCCTATTTTGAGAATCCGTATATCACATTATTCTATAATACAATGTCTGAAAAGTATTTCTAGTGTATGAAACAAAAGATAAAAATACAATGTTTTGTTACGAGAAAGTGAAGTGAAGTTGGACCCATAACTGACTCTAAGAAGCATGTTCGGCCAATGGTGTCACGTGTCTCGAGTAAGCTGGGAATGTTAAGGTGGGCTCGGAATATAAAATTATATATGGTAGGACTGTGACTTTGAAGAGGTGTTACTATGCTTTCATACTCCGGGTTCTTGAATACTGCTCTCCTGATTGGAACTCTGCCGCAATAGGCTCTGGTTCTCAATTGATGTTTCTAGATCTAGATTGTCTTGGTCGTTCTGTTGGTAGATTGTGTCCTTTGGAGAGGTTTGCTTCTCTCAGTCACGGGAGACGTGTCGCAGGTCTGTGGATGTCCTTTAAGGGGAAAGGAAACAGAACCAGGTTAAAAAAAAAAATGTTGGCCTGTTGCTTGGAATAGTTTGGGAGAGATAAATCAGTTGCTACATATTTACCTACACTATACTAACCCCTTAAGATGTATATGGTATAATGATAACCACTACTTGAAGGGTGACTTGTTCCATGTATTGCTTGAAGTAGACATACACCTACTGCTGTTGTTACCCACCAGCTGGAGTTTGCTGTGGATAAGGTAGAAGTCGACACAGTTTGGCCGTAGCTTAATGCCATGTAATACTTTTCTTTTCATTAGTATTTTTATCGGGCGCTGAATTGGTTGCCATCTTTGGTGATTTGATTCTTCTGCCACTTTGAATGGCTTTAATTAAGGGAGCATATTACTAGAGCATTGTTGATTCCTCAAACTATTCCAAGCAACTGGATATAATTATTATTTTTGTTGATCTGGTCCTGTTCCCTGGCATGCTTTGGAGGAATTAAGGCACCCCGATGTATACCAAAAATAACTATGCTATCTCCTTAAGGTGGTAATTCTTTTTTGGTACATTAGAGTGCCTTGATTCCTCCAAAGTATGCAAGGAAACAGGACCAGAAGAGCAAAAATAATAGTGTGCTGTTGCTTAGAATAGTTTGGAGGATTCAGTTGCTCCAGATTTACCAACACAAAACTCCCCCCTTAATATGAATAACTCCTGGAAACTGTTTACGTGATATCAAACATGTATGTAACACGTGATTAAACTAACAACCAGTACATTACAATCTATGCAAAAGGCTACCCGCAGAACAGTGTACTACTTTAAGGGGGAAGTTTTGTGTTGGTAAATCTGGAGCAACTGAATCCTCCAAACTATTCCAAGCAACAGAACACTATATTATTTTTACTCTTCTGATCTTGTTTCCTGGCATACTTTGGAGGAATCAAGGCACTCCAATGTACCAAAAAAGAATTACCATCTTAAGGGCTTGGTCGCCCCTTAGGACCTGAACCAATCTATTTTCTCATCATATGTCCCTTCTTTCCTTGTATAGTTACGAGCCATATTAAGCATCCAGGTCTGCTTTGAATAGCCTGCCTGATGGAGTATGAATGGGATATAGTACCGGGGTTAGGAAATCTTCATGGAGCAGCTGATTCCTCCAAACCATTCCATAGAATATGATACGATAACATTATTTTTGTTATTCCGGTCCCGTTTCCAGGCATTCTTTGAAGAAATCAAGGTGTTCCAATGTACCAAAAGTATACTATTACCATAAACGGGAATTCTTTTGATGGTAAATTTGTTGGCTACTGATTCCTCCAAACTATGCCACGAAACAGATCCCCCATTAAAGTAACCTTAGGGTCGTCTGTTTCCTTGTATATTTTGGAGAATTCAGAGCCCTTACAATTCACCAACAAGAGAATCTCCCCTTAAACGAGCTCCAGCAAGTATGAGACAGGAAAAGCGTTGTATTTGGTGCACTGGTATGTTAGATGATTCGAATCTTCACCAAAACATGGATAGTTTTTACAGCTCATGGCCTCCACTAATAACGAGCACAACGTCAGCTGGGTTTGGCGAAATGTGGCACCACTGTGTTTGTTTACATAGTGTCCTTATAGTGAAATGTGGCACCACTGTGTTGGTTTACATAGTGTCCTTATAGTGAAATGTGGCACCACTGTGTTTGTTTACATAGCGTCCTTATAGTGGATTCTATACTACTGCAGTGGTGCCATATTTCGCTCTACCCACCGAACGCTGTGCTCGTTACTCGTGGAGGCAACTATTATATGTGATTCCAATTCGATCATTACAATGGTTGCGTCAACATTCTTTTACTTCCTATTGGGTCCTCTAAACTATCCCAGGAAACAAATCGTCTCGTTATATTATTAGGAGATTTGTTTTTTAACATAGTTTGAAGAAATTGAACCCTCTAATTAAAAAAGAAGAAGATAAAAATAAATAAAAATAATAAAAATAAAAGTATAATAATACTAATAATATTCTGTCGAATTTTTGACGGTATATTGAAGCTCTGCTGAATCCTCCATAGTATGTCAGGCAACAGATTCCCCAATGAGTAACGGAGAGATGGTTTGTTTCCTGGGGCAGTTTGGAGTAATCAGCACTCTCCAATTTAACCCCCCCCCCCCCCCCACACACACAAAACAAATCTGCTCTTAACCAAATTATTAAAGTAGATTCATGAAGCCGTGAGTTACTGGTGTGTGTGTGTGTGAAGTGCAGCATAGGATAACCCGTGTGTGTGTGTGTGTGAAGTACAACATAGACTTACTCGTTCTTGTGTGTGTGTGTGTGTGTGTGTGAAGTGCAGCGTAGGACAACCCGTGTGTGTGTTCTTACATATTTGTTTTTTTTCAGGATTGAGTCAAGCTCGTAATGTCCCGTATTTTAAAACTCAATTAGGGCCAATCATATTTATCTTTAAATTATGTATGTTTTGGGCACACACCACTTCTTCTGGTAATGCATTCCATTGATCAATTACTCTATTTAGAAAGCTATATTTGTGTACATCTCTGTCTCCCCTTTTTTAAATTAATTTCTCAGTGTGACCTCTCATTGTAGGTACCGGTATTCCTTGTTGACACAAATTTTCTATATCTATCTTCTTTTTCTGTGATACATTTGTACACCATAATGCATGTTGTCTCTCTTTCGTCTTTCTTCTAATTTAGGTAAATTTAGTTTCCGGATAGTCTTTCCTCATAACTTAGTTCCCTTAGACTTGATACCAATCTTGTTGCTGCTCTTTGTACTGTCTCTAATTTGGTGATATGTTTCTTTAATTAATTAAGTGTGGGTTCCATACTACTACAGCATATTCCAAGAAGAAGATGATATTGGGCTTTATGCCTATCGACTAATGATGTTGGTCATTAAGGCAGTCAGTCTTGTTACATTTACACATCTTTCCCCAGCCGGCAAGGTTGCAATCCTCGCTCTTATAGACGGGTACCTACTTACTGCTAAGTGAACAGGGACATAGGGTGCTGGAAAAATTGTCCAACAATTCCACTGACTCGGGATCTCTGCTTGCTATGCTAGCATAATAACCATTACACCATCGGCGAAGGTAGGCCTTATAAAGGAGGTATTTATTTTCTTGACCATTTCTACGTCTATATACGTGAAAACCACTCTCAAGTTGGCTATCAGTGGATACATGTTTCTCACTATGGTCATCTGGTGTCAGTTTCTTATTTATAGTTACCCCCAAATCTCTTTCTTTCTCTGCTTTATTTAATATTTTATTTCCAAGCTTATACTGCCAATTTGGCCTTCTCTCTCTTCTTTCAAACTTAATAACATGACACTTATCTGCATTATACCCCATCTGCCATTTATTATTCCAGTCAACCATTTTGTCTAAGTCCTTTTGTAACCTATTACAGCAGTCTTCATTTTTAATTGTTCTTTGTACCTTTGCATCATTAGCAAACATATTCATATAAGTACCATCTGTAAAAAAAAATTCTATATAATTTATTTATAAATTTAGAACATTATTGGTGCCAATACTGAGCCCTGAGGAACTTCACATGTGACCTTCAGCCACCGAGAATTGTTCCCTCTTAGTACTGTTCTCATTTTTCTACCTACTAGGAAACCTTCCATCCATTTTAGTAGTTTTCCTTTCACTCCTCCTTTATGATGAAATCTCCATATAAGCCTTTGGTGAGGAACTCTGTTAATAGCTTTTTTTAAGTCCTGGTACGTACAGTACATACTATCCATCATCCTTCTCTTTCTTGGATTTTTTCCGATATCCTCGTATAGTAACTCAGTAAGTTTGTTACACATGATCGTTCCTTCCTAAACCCAAATTGCCTCTCAGTTATCATCTCATTTTTCTCCAAGTGTTCAACCAAGTTTCTTCTTTTAATCTTTTCCAGAATTTTATACACTACACTTGTTAGTGATACAGGCCTGTAGTTTAATGGGTCTTGTACCGTATAGTAGTTTTCCTTTCTTAAATAATGGGACTATATTTGCTTGTTTCCAACTCTGGTAAATTTTCTTGCTGTAAATATTTGTGAAATATTATCAATTTCATCAGGTTCACCTGCTTTATTTTTATCCACAGTTTCAAACTCTCTATATTTTTAATCTATTTACCTCAAGCTCTCTCAGTTCACACGTGTTTGTGTTTGTATTTTTTCTGGTGTAAATACATTTCCTTAGTGAATACCGATTGGAATTTTGTGTTTAAAATTTAGCAAATTTCTTGCTTTTCTGTATAGGTTTTCCTTTATTCATAATATTTTAAATTTTGTCC
Source organism: Petrolisthes cinctipes (assembly GCA_033782935.1). NCBI lineage: Eukaryota > Metazoa > Arthropoda > Malacostraca > Decapoda > Porcellanidae > Petrolisthes > Petrolisthes cinctipes. Next base: position 15,514 of record JAWQEG010000238.1, on the reverse strand, counting down.
TTCACTTTGGTGTGCTTTTGATACAACTGTAGAATAGCTTTATTTATTCATTACTGTGTGTGTGTGTGTGTGTACAGAAGAATCCGTATTCAGGGTACACACGTCGTGGCTCAGTGGACACACACACACACACACACACACACACACACACACACACACACACATTGTCGTTCAGGCTTAGCATAAATAGAAGAGAATTACCTTAAGGGGAGGGTATACTTTTGAAAGATTGATTTCTCCAAAGTATGCCAGGAAACAGGACCAGATTAACAATAATTATAATGGTGTCCTGTTGCCTGGAATAGTTTGTAGGAATTAGTTACCGGTACTCAAGATTTACCACTGTAATACTCCCTTAAGGGGTTGTTAGTGAACTGGAGGGATACTGATTCCTCTAAACTGTGCCACGAAAGAGATCCCCTATAATCTACCATGAACTCGTCTGTTCCTTGGCATAATTTGAAGGAATCAGTAGCCGTGATCGTCTCCTCTTATATTTACTTTAATTGAAACAAAATCATAATATTATTGAACTTTATCGTATATATATACCGTATAAAAATGACTGCAGGTAGTGTTAGTGGGAGATTATTCTGGTGGTGAACTGAAAGGTCTCTGATTCTATCTAACTATGCCAGGAAACAGACGCCTTCAGTGGTATTAATAGGGGATATGTTTCGTGGCATAGTTTGGAGAAATCAGGGACCTTCCAATTTACCAACTAAACTACTAAAAAATCTCCTCTTAATTCGGTGATCTCAGTGCAAACATTGTATTAAATGTCCTAATTCTGAGGGACAATATTAACCTAACCTAATTCAGAGGGACAAACCTAAACTAACCTAACCTAATTCAGAGGGACAAGCCTAACCTAACCTAACCAAATTCAGAGGGACAAACCTAATCTAACCTAACTTAACTTAACCCAACTTGACCTAACCTAACCTAACTTAACCCAACTTGACCTAACCTAACCTAACTTAACCCAACTTGACCTAACCTAACCTAACCTAATTCTGAGGGAAAAACCTAACCTAACCTAATTCAGAGGGGCAAAACTAATCTAACCTAACCTAACTTGACCCAACCTAACCTAACTTAACCCAACTTGACCTAACCTAACCTAATTCTGAGGGACAAATCTAACCTAACCTAATCTTACCAAACCAAACCTAACCACATACAGTATGTTGCGTGACATACCGTAATTTGGAAGAATCGGTAACCCTCCAATCTACCGAAAAGAAATTATGTATCCCTTTAACACAATTTTCACAGAATCCTTCAGAGGCAAACGAATAATGTATGTTACAAATGTGAAAATGTTGTACCGATATGCATGGTTAAAGTAACATAGAGATTGATTTGTTTTGAGGTAGTGATCGTGGATGATCCTCTATATGCATGGCCAATTGTACAGTCGGCAAAAAAGTATTGAAACCCCTTATGGATATTGATATGTAGGGTTGGTATTCCTGAGTAATACCATTCATGATTTAGTGTATATCATTTACTACTACTAGCTTACTTACAGAGACATCATTCATAGAAACACTACTACTACTACAACCACGATTAGGCTACTACTACTACTATCACTACTAACTTCTATCACACCATTATTTAGTACAGAGAGAGAGAAAGGAGGGAAGGGGGAGAGAGAGAAAGGAGGGAAGGGGAAGAGAGAGAGAGAAGGGAGGACAGGGAAGGGTAGGAAGGGAGAGGTAGGAAGGGAGAGAGAGAAGGGAGGGAAGTAGGAGAGAGATAAAAGGGCAGTATTGACACCCTCATGCCATGACAACCAGACAGCCAGTGACACTCACGACTAACGAGTGTGTGGTATTACTTATATAGTTATTATAGTACCGGTAGGTCAGAGATTATCCTCCAACTGCATCTTGGACTGATCAAGATACCAACCTTACAGTGCTAAACAAAACAAAAAATAATAATAATAATAATGTAAGGGTGGTTCCGTTCTTTTTTTTGCCGCCTGTACATCCCTCTGGCCTTATTCAACACACACACATACACACACACACACACACAAAATCCCGCCTTTTTCTGTATGAACGAAACACATACAAACCCGTCTTTGTTTGTATGGACGAATTAGGCTATACCGCCGCATAATGTTGTGTAAGGTGGGGACAATGACATACGAACAATCATGCGTAGGGAATTGATTGACTGCACATGGTATAGAATGATAGTATTATTGACATTGCACCACGAGGTTGCATTGAGGCTGTATGTGGGAAGGCTTCATTCATCCGCGTAACTCGCCAGCACAACGTTGCCATTCTCTCTATTCAGAATGTCCTGCTACACTCAATACCGACTATTATACAGGGTGTTCGTAAACTTCACCGTCCAAATTTGAAATAAATTCCAAATTGAAATCTCAATCAGCGTTATTCCATAGAATTATGCGAAAAAAAATGAGCCACTTAAGATTAGGCTATACAGGACGTGAATTGAAAACAGTAAGTGGAGACCTGGCCCTGGCCTGGCTACCAGTACGAACACTGATGCCTCATCCCTCTCCTCCCATCCACTTGTTATATCCACGTACTGTCCATAGTTACGGTCGAATAGTAATAGTACTGTGCATAATGTTTACTGTGGCGTATAATAAATAAATACGTTGTGTCTTTGAACAGTTCAATTTATACTGTGACACATTACAAATACAGCTAATGTAGATACACTACCATTTCCATATTCACCCTTAGCTCCTACTATCAGCATAACATTAATTGATAACGATATGATTAACAGAAAATAACATTATGTGACATTAGAGAAGTACAGTCGCGGCATATAGTCCTTGACCAGGGTGTAAAGGGAAGTCTGTTCAAGGACTATGTGCCGCGACTGTACATACACATACATATACCAGGCCTTCATCTCCAAGCTGGAGGTAGTCCCGTCACGTCGCACACCCTCCGAATCACAAATGCCCAAACGTAGAACTTTCCCCCTCTTTCCACACATACACACTCCGTATCTCAAACCCCCAATCCCTGTTGGAGGAGGGAGCTACCTCCACAGCACAACCGCATCTCCTTGTGGGACTACAAGGGGTACAGCTATGTTTGCAGCCATAGCAAGGCCCGACAGCAAAAGCTGGTCTACCCCTGCCACTTCACTACAGGGCAAACTCCTCCTTCCGCAACCAGCCGGTCCATGGACCACAGTCAATGCAGGTCCCTCCCCAAAGGACCGTGAAGCCGCATCCACTCTTCAAGCATTCACCACCCTCCTCCACTCGTTTCTGTCACACGCAATCACTCTACCTTGCTCACAGATATACCTCTTCCACTCAGAGCTCCTTTCAAAGTGTCCATCCATCTCCTCTGTGGTCTTCCTCTCCTCCTTACACATCCCATATCTGAGCCCCTTATCCTCTTTACCATTCTATCTTCCTCTATTCTCTCCACATGTCCAAACCATCTTAACGCACACTGCTCTGCACGGCCTGCTAACTCTCTCACGACACCTTTGACCCTAAATACTTAAAGCACTCCACCTACAATATTTCGCCATCTAGCATTATATTCATCCTTTTATCCTCTACTTCCCTCCTACATCTCATTATCTTTTTTTACCTCGGGGCTGTAGGCTGTCAGTAGCCCGTGACTCTTCCGAGGCCTCGAGATTATTGGGTGTCGCACCAGATGAGATAGTGGAGCTTCGTGGAGATGTTGGTACCTCAGCTTCTCTTCTGTCCCACTAGATGTCGACATCTTATTTATACAAGTCACTATCAGGAGAGGGCAGCTACACCGTCAACTCACAACATCTTGTATGTTGTGAGTTGCCGACGATGTTTTAATGTCTCCTGCGTAGCCCTAGGAAGTTGAATCAAAGCAGGAAAGAGGGTAATCAACAACGGAACGAATAAAAGTAATATAGATAGTCCTGGCCACAGGGATGGAGATGCCCAAAAAGTTGTTATTGAGCCATTGAAGTGGTTTAAGTCGGCGCAGGAGGAGACCCAACAAGTCCTAGACAATAGGATGGTCCTTGTGCTTGTCAGGGAGAACAGCATAATTTGACCAGTGCACCCAGGTAGCAGTACTGGGAACACAGAGGATGACAGTCCCTCCAATTAATGGTGAAGACTAGCAGAGCTTGAGGAGGGCGGCAGGTGAATATTCTGCTCTTATCTGGGGAGACAATAATGACACAGTGAATGAGTCAAGAAACCATTGGAGGTCCCTTGGTGAGGTAGAATGAACACAGTTATCATCAGCATAGCATGATATTGTAGGTCCAGGAATATCAGGGAGAGAAATGAACAACTGATGCATCAGAATATTAAACAAAAATGGGCTGTGAACATCCTCATGAGGCGTACCAAGATGAAAACTGTTCAAAGAACTGAACACACCACTGAAAAACACATAGGAGGTCCTGTTACCGAGGAAGCCCCGATTCCACCGTAAAAATTTACCCTTTATCCCAATGTTAACTAGTTGATCCAATATGATGTCTCTAGTAGCAAGATCGAAGTCATTTCGAAGGTCAATGAAGGCCACTACACTGTCCCGGGAGAAGCGAGAGTATAAATCGACGAGGCATTGATGTGTGCTGCTCTGGGGAAGGTAACCAAACAGACATGGAGAAAGGCAGTCATGTAGTTGGTACATAAGACGATTGAGTAAGATCCTCCCTATTATGGTACCTTTCAAAAACAGCAGGTAAGGGAAATAGGCCTGAACTTGGCTGTGCCGGGCTTAGAGATGGGTATTATTGTGCTTCTGGTCCAGGCTCATGGTACACAACCGTGACAGTGACAAAGATTGTACAGTCGTAGTAAAGGATTTCCGGTAACTTGTTGCAATAGGCATAACACAACATAGGAAATACCATAATCACCAGGGGATGAAGCTTTACCCCAAGAGAGAGCACAGTGCAGCTCCTTCTCAGTTATCTGCACTGCATCATTGTCATCATCTTGCAACAGAGCAGACACCAGATGGAGCTGATGGACAGGGGCACAGGAAGCAAGTGCATCTTGTATGTGGATGGGAAGACTGGCTGGGTTAGATTGCTTCTACTAGGCATCAATAAGTAGTTGGGCATAGGCTGCGGGAGTGTGATGACGGGCAGTGGCGGGCGTCTTCTTAACCTGACGAATGAGATGCCACATGGAAGGCACACTCGTTTGTGGTTGATGCTATCTGTGAACGACTGCCAGGACTCAGTATGAACACACTCCTGCAGGGCGACTAAAGCATTCCAAGACATCTGAAAACGATGGAGCAAGTCAGGAGTTGGTTGGCTTTGAAACAAAACGCCATAACTTTCAGCCTCCTCCCTTGTCTCCTGTATACATGCATCAAGCATCCAGGAGTGGGTAGTACGGCGAGGTTGGAGGTGTGGCCGGGAGATATATATCCTGTAAAGGTCATGAGTGGCAGATACAAGTTCGGAATATAACTGGTCAGGTAAAGAAAGGTCAAGAGTAAGGAACACATAAATGAGATGTACGTTGGGCAATATTTAGGGGGCACAGCAATAAGAAAACGAATGGCAGGAGCAATAGACCCAGCAGGTAGAGAAAAATGAAGCCGAAGTACAACATGATCAGAAAATAAAGCTGGTGCCAATTACCACTGGACCTCAGATGATATCAGGTCAGACGTGAGGATGTGATCCAGAGTACCTCTCCAGGAATGAGTGGTGTCGCTAGTGTCCCAGCATGTTGGATGATGCTTGCGGATATATGTAAGGTGACAAAGACAATTACAATTATTAAAACCAGAACAATCACCCAGGCCAGAATGCCGAGCATTGAAATCTCCAATATACATCATACAACGCACTGCGGGAGAAGGAAGAGCCTCAAGAGTGAGTCTAGCAGGAGCAGAATATTCATTACATAATTTGAGTACACCATCCCCAAGTAGGACCTCATAGAACTGAAAGATCATGTCTGGATCGGTTGAGGTACGGGGAGGCATTGTGGCAAAGAGCTATGTAAGTCAGGAGACCATTCCTTACCAGATGGACATATGGAACATAACCTGCAAGGGAAGAAGCTTGCCCAGCAGCGAGATAAATAATACTGGGATGAAAACGAAAAACATAGGCCTTGAGTTGAATGAGCTTAGCATAACGTGTTATACCACAGACGTTCCAGGAAGTGATATCTAGCTGGGAATCGATAGCAAACCTTGTGTTTGAAGGTAGAAATACGGGGAGTGGGGGCAGATGAGTGACCTGGAAAAGGAGATGGACCAAGAGAAGGGATTGACTTGCAAGGCTTCTCAAGATGAGAGGCAATAGTATTCATCTTTTCGGTGAGGGTTGTGACAGTTGAGATGACTGCTTGCTGAGCCTCAACCAAGGTGGAAAGTTTGGAGTCGGTATCGGCCTGAGCTGTAACCAGTCCATCAATCCTGGCTTCAAGGGCTGAAAAGCTGTTCTCAAGGGCCATTAGGAAAGCGACAGACTTGTGGAGGGCCAGATCCGGAGGCGAGGCAGGACTGGTGGGAGAAGCAGACTGGGGAGGTGATTATGGTGGTGACTGTGGAGGTGGCGTGGCTGTAGAGGCACGAGCCTGGGCCTGGCGTCGAGCACAACCATGCCATACATTAAGCCCCGGCTGAAGGCACTGTGGACACTTCCATCGACACCTGTCCTCAGGAGGTGGAGGCAGCTGGACATGATGGTTCACTCCTGGCAGGACACGTCCTGGAGTCATGGTTGACCTCACACCAAGCACACTTTGGATGGTCATTATGAAGTTTCCACACCACACAGTGGAAGACAAGGGAGGAAATCGAAAGAAATCTTATGTGGAGGTGGGGCGGGAAGACTCCATACAACAACTTTAAGGTAATGGACGAACCATCCTGGATAAAACGATGGGCAGAGTACACGCCAGGGTGTCCCTTGGCAAGACCTGGGTCAACATCAACAGGAAAACAGGTGAGAATGTATCTGTAGGATTTACGAGGCCTCTCTGGTGAGTCCTGAGGAATGAACGACAGAGGCAAAAATTCACAAGCCTTGACTCTGTCGATGATGTCCTGATGCTTTCTGGAGATGTAGACAAACCAGGAGGTAGAAATGGAAGAGGTAGATGGCTGTATCCAAGCTGCAGAGTGACCGAGGACAGGAGGAGAGGGTTGTGCTAGGGCAGCTCAGGCCAGTGATCTTCTACAATAGACTCGTCTTCTTCTGACATGGCTAAATCGTCCTCCAAACAGGGAGCTGCATCCGACCCCGAGCTCTCCATCGGGCCAGGCAAGTCCTCGATGGGAACCAGCACACAACTAAACAAACAGTGACCACCTTAGGAACTGTCAGCCAGGGAAACACACACACATACACACACACATGGAACCACAACAGAACAAAACTCAAGAGTACAAGAAAACAGACAAACAACACAAAGAACATCGCAGAAACAACAACATACAAACAACAACGCAGAGGCAACAAAGAAGGGCAGAATGCCAAGAAAACATTCACACCACCAAGGTTGGGGTGAGACGCCCTCAGTAACCGACGGTGAAGTTCACGAACACTTTTGTTTGGTGGGACAGTGCACGGGCCGTATGCAAGAACATTCATGGTGTTGACAATCGTGTGGTAATACCGGTGTGATGACTCCATAGATACTCTACAGACCCATCATACTGGTACTATGCCATCGTTAACATCACGGATAGTTTTGTATACGACGGCCCAGTGATCCATGTATAGGGAATATAAAAGTATAGGGTATAATACAGGAGTGTCAATAGACAAGTTACGTACGATATGTCAACAAATATATCGTAGACTCGTGTGTGTGTGTGTAGTGCAGCAAAGCATAATTTGAGTGTATGTGTGTGTAGGTGCGATAACTGTGTGTGTGTGTGTGTGTATCAAGGGCAGCATAGGATAACTCGCTCGTGTGTTAAGTAAAGCAAAGGATAACTCTCTCTCTCTCTCTCTCTCTCTCTCTCTCTCTCTCTCTCTCTCTGGCGTGAGTGTGTAGTGAAATTAAAAGTTCCTTGACATAGACAAAGCGAATCCGGATTAGTTAGGGCAATTTGAACTCGCTTGTACACACACATGCAGTAACACTTTAGTAGTAATTCACGGCAGGAAAAGCGTAACAAAATTCCAATGGCCAACCACAAAGACATATTCCCGATCCTACTATAAGGAAGACGTAGGCCATGCGGGTGACTGTATACTATATATTATAAACTGAGAGGTCTTTCTTATTACTCGTATAGTCGCCAGGCATAATAATTCATATACATGCCTACTTTGAATCACATCACAGTACTGAACAATTGAGTGGGTGAGTGTTACAACGTGTCAAGCGCCACGCCTACTTAATAAAGCGAGTTAATTGCATTTTATCAAGTTTCAAGGATCTATATTTTAAGGAAACAGTTTTCTGTGTGTGTGTGTGTTTGTGTGTGTGTGTAGTCCTGAAAGGGAGTGGCTCGGGACCAAAGGAGTGCTAAGCCCCATTAAGTATAAGCCACATCTTAGCAGGGAAATAGTCAATACCAGGTCCTAAGAGAAGTACGAAGGTGAAGCACGAGACGCATAAGTGGCAATTGTGATAAGGGAGTAAACAATTCACCAAAGCAGAGACTATGATGCAATGGGCCGAGTGTCATCACCGGTCAATGTAGGGTAGAATAAGGTAGCCAAGCCTATCTTTCTTTACCTTGGGATGGAACATAGCATTATAACGTCAACACTAATCTGTCACACGTCACTGGCTCACTGCCTGGGAAGGACTGGTACTGCTGCAAAGTTTTCGTCCACATGATTGATTGATATTGGGCACCGCAACAGCGAGGTCATATAGCGCCAGAAGAAGGTGATAAAGAGGTGAGACAGCAAGCAGGAATGAAAAGAGGGACAGTTGAAAAACTGAAAGGGAGTGGCTGGGGCCAAAGGGGCGCCAAGACCCCTAAGGTATTGCCCACATCACTACAGGCAATACCCACCTACAGGGGTAAATATGTGAATCCTGAGTGCCAAGCCTGAGCGACATTAGGATAACTAACCACCTGTACGTACACAGGCACCTGTCAACCCAGATCAGACCACGATATCCGCTCCACCCTCCCTCAATAATTACCATCCCTGTCTCTCTCCCTTACCACCCTGTCTCTCTCCCTTACCACCCTGTCACCCTACCTCACTCACCACCTGTCTTCCTCCCTCCCTTACCACCAATGTAAACTTTCCCCTATCACTACCCTGTCACTCTCTCACCCCCTGTCATCCTCCACTACCTTTACACTGTCTCCCTCCCTCACCACCCTGTCACCCACCCTCCCCATCCTGTCACCCACCCTCCCTCATCCTTTCACCACCTCCTCACTCTCAACTCTCCTATCATAGCTTTTTCATTCCCCTCCTCCCTCCTGCCTGCCACACCTCTCACAGCATTACCTCCTGTCCCGCATCCCTTTACTACAAATTTTATGGTGTATATATATATATATATATATATATATATATATATATATATATATATATATATATATATATATATATATATATATATATATATATATATATATATATATATATATATATATATATATATATATATATATATATATATATATATATATTTCTGTCGTGTGTGTGTGTGCCTAAGAGGGTGGGTACTTTATTTTCTATCGCTGTGTATATGTGTGCGTCGGCGGGTACTTCTTTTCTATCGATGTGTGTGTTTGTGTGTATTATTTTCTATATTAACGAAGATGGGTACTAAAGGCAGCCAGCACGTTTATTGCACTCACCTATAAAGTAAGACGAGTGAGTGAGAGAAATTCAAAATTACGTCCAATTTCATTCATGATGCCTCGACACATTGCGATTGAAGGAGTATAAATCGTATTAAGAGGGAAAAAAGATGGATGGAGGTAGAGTGTTCCTGGGTTGACAAGAATTGAGAGTACCGGTCAACTCTTGCATTTGGGAGTTGGATAGAAAAGGGGCGAGATTAAGTATAGCTTGGCGAGTGTTGCATACTCTCCTGAGGGGAGGAAGCATACATTGAGAGAGTTCAGAAGAGCAATGTCCTGTGTGATAGCGATACAGGAAAGAGTGATGCAACTTTGCGGTAAAAAAAAAAAGTTATAGTGAATCAGTAACAGTCTGAGAATTGATGAGACGAAAGGCCTATGATTCCACACTGTTCAGGAGTGTTGTGAAAGTTAAGCCACCCCACACATGGGAGCCAAACTCCATGAAGGGGAGGATGAGACCCCTGTACACAGACAGCATCAGTATGAGGGTGAAGTATTCACGGAATCTGCGCAGCTCACCAAACTTCTTTGCAGCAGTTTTAGTTAGAGAGGAAATATGACCTCTCCAAACGATTATAGGAAAGAAAGAGACTCCAAGATAATGAAGAAAATAAAAAAGATAAAGTTGTATGTCGTAGAAAATTAGTGCAAACTGAAAGATAAAGGAAATGTGTTTTTGAGTCATTGAAAACCACAAGGTTTTCTACGATAAAATTATAATCATAGCGATTTTTATTATAATTTTATCGTCGCTCTGTTTTGTTGTGGTAGATAATTGTAGTATTGCAAGTTCGAGCAATCTGAGGATGATGAACGTTCCTTTAATAGCTTTTGTACTGAATTTACATGGGTTTATATTTAGTTAGTATTGCAGAGTGAACGTTCACACACAACTATACCAGCTGAATACACATTTGACACATTCATCTGGCTTTCCTCCCTCGCATAGTCATGTAGGTTATTAGGAGTCTCCTAATTAGGGAAGATAAAGGAATGAATGTCACTTCTAAGTATGATATGCATGTGCTCAACGTAATGTGTGAATTTGAGCATCTTGAAATAAATGAAGAGGAAGAAAGAAGACTACACTGGTGCTGGAAGACACTAATACGAGAAAGAAAGAAATACAGAGGAGGAACTGCAAGCATAGAGAAAATAAAAGGAAAGAAAGGACAATTGAAGAATTTAATGGGAATGGCTTGAGTCTGCAGGGGTGTCAAACCTTTTAATATATCTTAAACTAGTTAAAATATTACCATAAAATAAAATCAGACCTTCCACACCTACTTAGTATTGTAAGATATTACAATTAATGATAATTTTGTTACTCGACATCAGTCTAGTTATTGTCTGATTAATTACTTTATGTTATTGGTCATCTAAGGTAGTGTTTTGTAGAGGAGGTTCTTAACCTCTTAACTGCGGGTGAAGACATAAGTCGACACCACCAACAAGTGTGGGTAACCGCAGGTGACGACATAATTCGACCTCGCAGTTTTTAAATTTGTGCCCCCCCCCCCCCCTTGAGATGCTTGATTAGGCTCACAAAATAGAGGGTGTGTGTGCCTAGGGGCTCTCCTGTGAGCGTGTGAAGATGTATTTTCAGCACTCCGCTTTTGCGTTAATGACCATATTTGTAGGTAAAAATGACAGTGACATTAATATTTCATATTGTTGTTTTGAAAAATATGACTCTGACACGTTTTATGACGAAATTAGAGCGTGAAAACGTACTTAGATATGTAAGGAGTGTAAAAGTAAATTTTGAATTATGGTCATTCTGAGCTGGCTACCTATCCTACAGATGTCCATTTAGTCTTCACAAGTACATCAGGAGATAGCTAAATTTTGTACTTCAATATCATGTATTATTTATGTAATGTAAGTGGTTTACATGCTATTAGCCGTCAAATGTGTTGTTTACCTTGTTTACGTTATGAGCACGCGAGGCTGAAAAAAGGCCCGGGCGAGAGAGTGGCCACGCTCGATAAGGCCTGTGGTTAGAAGGTTCACTACCCAATGATCACTGTCTCTTCTATCCCACCATACCCTCGCTTACTCCACTCGGCTTCTCTCCCTTCTCCCAGCACTCCTTCAATCTACTCCTACCACTTTCCCTCCTCACGCTCCTTTTCACCACCTTCATCATCATTCTGCAAGTTCCCGACAATGATCAATCCAATATTGTGAAAGCAGGACGTGAATAGAAATGATGTGATATTTTGTGTACAACTTCAATTCATCCAGTATGGCAGGACTACCTATTACTCTGATTAAGTCATTCGAGATTAAATATGTCCGCTTCTGGAGTCAATACTATACACTCGTTTAGAGAACCCAGTGATTCCCCCCCCCCAAAAAAAAGAAAAAGAAAAAAAAAAAAGAAAAATAAATAATAATAATAATAAACAAATAATTAATAAAATTAAAGTAAATAAATTATTAAATATATAATAATGAAAAGATTAATAACAAAATAAAAAACGTAAAACGAAAATAAAATATAATTATAACTGGAATAAATAGATAAAAAAATATATAAGTAGATAAATACAAAATAAAGAAATGTAGGTGCCACAGTGCCATTGCCAACACTCTATAACAATTTTACTTTTACTAGACAGGCTGTGTTTTGTATTTGTGTACGTTTCTTTAACTTGGAAACCAGTGATATAATTATATGACTAACAGGAATACGACCAGTTGGAGAAAATAACAGAATGTGAGCCTTGAGAGTGAATCTTGTGAACCCATATTCATTTTACACAATTTTTTCGAGGCCGTTTCATTTTGTGGTGTTGCAGGACAATAAATGACCGTGACTGTACTGTGCATCTTTTTTTTTTTTTAGGACCCTGTGATTGTGTATGAAAATTGGAGGCTTCTGATTCCTCCAGTCTGTGCCACGAAACAAGCTGCTTCCATATACTGTAGGTGGCGTTTTGTGGCAATATTTGAAGGTGTTGGTGAGTCTGGTGCAAGTGATTCTCCCAAACTATTCCAAGCAACAGACCACCATGATTATTTTTCACCAGGTCCTGTTTCTCGGCAGACTTTAAAAGAATCTAGACATTTTGATGTAATTTAATTTCTCCTGTGACCTTCATCTCTCTCTCTCTCTCTCTCTCTCTCTCTCTCTCTCTCTCTCTCTCTCTCTCTCTCTCTCTCTCTCCTCTCTCTCTCTCTCTCTCTCTCTCTCTGTGTGTGTGTGTGTACAGAGGTTACTTGGTACTGTATATTCTTGTTCTCTTTGTCATTACCTCCTCAATATAATATACCTTGTGTAGCCTATTAATTAATATGAAGATCGTATTTATAGTCGCTATTGTTATTGGGACTGAAGTTATTTTATTACCCATACATACAGTCAATAGATCCATTCATTGTTCTCGATGTAAACAATGGAGCTCGATCACTACACTATGACTCAGTACCGTACAGTAGTAGACAATAATAATCATCCACATTAGGATGATTCGTGTAAACGTTTGACAGCTTCCCTCCGTTCGTTAGCTGGGAAACTTTCCAATAAATAGGTCAAGTTAAGTACCACCTTCAAATTTACTACAGGCAGCTACTGACTAACTATTTAAAACAATAATATCGAACGTGAACGTGAAAACTTTATTCAACAACTTGTTCGAGTTATCCATATGTGTACGATTATTTATTGACCACGACCTTTATAATTGTTATTGTTTTTGTTATTGGTGCTATTATTATTATTATTATTATTATTATTATTATTATTATTATTATTATTGTGGATTTTCTCAATAGTTAGAGGAAGGAACTCGTGAAGGTAAATGGGAGGGCTGCTAATTCCTCCAAATAATGTCACGAAACAGATCTCATATATAAGTAAACACTGAGGTGATTAATTCTGTTTCCTGGCATAATTTAGAGTAATCAGAGTGAGACAGACAGAGATTCAATTGTGTATAAAAGAAGACGTCTCTAACCCTGGAAGACCCTAGAGAGAGAGAGAGAGAGAGAGAGAGAGAGAGAGAGAGAGAGAGAGAGAGAGAGAGAGAGAGAGAGAGAGAGAGAGAATGTGTTTGTTCCTTTAGATGCAAATACTGGAGAGAGAGAGAGAGAGAGAGAGAGAGAGAGAGAGAGAGAGAGAGAGAGAGAGAGAGAGAGAGAGAGAGAATGTGTGTGTTCCTTTAGATGTAAATACTGGAGAGAGAGAGAGAGAGAGAGAGAGAGAGAGAGAGAGAGAGAGAGAGGAGAGAGAGAGAGAGAGAGAATGTGTGTGTTCCTTTAGATGCAAATACTGTAGACAGAGGGAGAGAGAGAGAATTGTGTGTGTTCCTTTAGATGTAAATACTGGAGAGAGAGAGAGAGAGAGAGAGAGAGAGAGAGAGAGAGAGAGAGAGAGAGAGTTCCTTTAGATGTGTATATTGTGTTGGTGCCGTGTTGGGTTATTCCCCTCACCTACTACACTTTCTGGGAACCACTGCCACCCCTCCCTCCCATACACCTCTCGTCTCTCCCTCCTTCCCTTCTATACACCTCTCGTCTCTCCCTCCTTCCCTTCCATACACCTCTCGTCTCTCCATCCTTCTCTCCCTCCATACACCTCTCGTCTCTCCCTCCTTCCCTTCTATACACCTCTCGTCTCTCCCTCCTTCCCTTCTATACACCTCTCGTCTCTCCATCCTTCTCTCCCTCCCATACACCTCTCGTCTTTCCCTCCTTCTCTCCTCCTCCCCCCTCCCATACACCTCTCGTCTCTCCCTCCTTCCCTTCTATACACCTCTCGTCTCTCCCTCCTTCTCTCCCTCCCATACACCTCTCGTCTCTCCATCCTTCTCTCCCCTCCCATACACCTCTCGTCTCTCCATCCTTCCCTTCTATACACCTCTCGTCTCTCCATCCTTCTCTCCCTCCCATACACCTCTCGTCTTTCCCTCCTTCTCTCCCTCCCTCCCATACACCTCTCGTCTTTCCATCCTTCCCTCCCTCCCTCCCATACACCTCTCGTCTTTCCATCCTTCCCTCCCTCCCATACACCTCTCATTTTTCTCTCCTTCCCTCCCTTCCTCCCATACACCTCTCTTCCCCTCCCTCCCTTCCCTAACACCTCTTCCAGGAACCTCTTGCCCAAATCTCTTCAGTAAAAAATTCTCTCACCTCCCCCCCCCCCCCTTCTCTCTCTCTCTCTCTCTCTCTCTCTCTCTCTCTCTCTCTCCTCTCTCTCTCTCTCCTCTCTCTCTCTCTCTCTCTCTCTCTCTCTCTCTCTCTCTCTCTCTCTCTCCTCTCTCTCTCTCTCTCTCTCTCTCTCTCACTCTCACTCTCTCACAGATGTCAGAGTAGAAAGAAGGTTACGAAAGAGAAGCAAAATTTATCAGTGCTATAGGGGGATGTACAGTGTTGGTAAATCTGGGTCCTTCTGATTCCTTCAAACGATTCCAGGCAACAGACCACCATTAAAGTTTGCTAACCTGGTTCTGTTTCCTGGCATCATGGAGGAATCAAGACACTCTTATGCACGTACCAGAAGTGTATATTATTATTCATCAGGTACATTGGAGCGTCTTGATTCCTCCAAAGTATGCCGGGAAACAGGACCAGATTGACAAAAATAATAATAATGGTGTCCTGTTGCTTGGAATAGTTTGGGAGAAATCAGTTGGTCCAGATTTACCAGCACTCGACTACCCTCATAATAAATTAAAGAAGTAAATGTAGATCGAATTATTATAACTAAGGAACAACCA